>PVKA01005107.1:69724-93441 GCA_004027165.1 Ctenomys sociabilis
AAAAAAAAAAAAAAAAAAAAAAAAAAAAAAAAAAAAAAAAAAAAAAAAAAAAAAAAAAAAAAAAAAAAAAAAAAAAAAAAAAAAAAGTACAGACTTTAGGGGGAAAGCTTGTGTAAGAGCAGGCAATGGGAAATGCATATGATCAAAATATATTACAAATGCTGAAGCCCCCCAAAATGTCAGACTGGGGGAAAGGTGTGGCAAAGAGTATGATGGGGAGTGTGAAAGTTAACTGTGTTACGTAGATATATGAGTCTGCCAAAATAAAACACATTAATTTGTATAACCAGCTGGGTGCGATGGTGCACACTATAATCCCAGCACTCAGGAGGCTGAGGCAGGAGGAAATCTGTGAGTTCAGGGCCAGCCTGGGCTACAAAGTGAGTTCAAGACCAGCTTGAATTGCACAGTGAGACCCTGTCTCAAGAAGATGGAAAAAAATTAGGCTGAGTAGAGACAAAGTTTCTTCAGATGATTTGAGCTTGGCCTCTCCTACTCTTCGAGTGTAATGTGGAGCAGCTCGTTTCAGAATCAACTTTAAAATAGCCACACTATTCTTTTTCTCTTGTACATTCCTTCACCATTAGTGAACTTACGCCTTCTCTATCCTGAAGAATGCTAAACCTTGCCTGTAACCTTATTGTCCAACCACTGGCTTCTGCATAGCTTCTCTAGTTCCTAACTATGCACCCATCACTAGCCTGACTTACTGATTTAGTCTTTGCTCATTAGAAGGAATTGCCAGAAGACTATAGTGAGTCAGAAGACCAGATCATGAGATACACCGTGTACAGCTGCCAGTAGTTGAATCCCACAAATTAATACTGGATTTAACATTTAATTTTTTTTTAAATTTTAGCTTCTTATTCTGAGAAGTAGATGTTTTTACCTAAACTCTCCCAGCCATATTTGAGCTACTTGCTCATTAGGCTGGAGTCTGTTGTATTCTTTTAATCTTTTATTTTTTATTTATTTATTTGGTAAAGGGTCTCACTATGCAGCCTGAACTCATAGTGAGCCTTTTGTTTCAGCCTCCCCAATGCTGGAATTACAGGCATGCACCATCAAGCCCAGTTTCAGTGGGCAGCACAGTTTCTGGGGCATGCAAGACATATGGTACCAGGGATTGAACCTCAGTTCTTGCATTTTCCAGGTAAGCATTTAGAGCACTGAGCTATCTCCCCAGCCCTAGTTATGTGTATTATCTTCCCTTTACCAAAAATAGTTGTTTTGGAACTACCAATTTAATTTGGAAAAAGATGCCAAATGGAATCTCTGTATAATGTTTAACCTAAAGACTTCATTAAATCCATTACCATATTCCATTTTTCCCTTCGTATTAACTAAAAGAACAAAAGTCAGTATGAGATGTTTTGTTAATTGATACATTGTGTCAACTTGGCTGAGTCAGCTCTGGTAGTTCGCAGCATGGGGGCCCAGCCCTGTAGGTGGGCAGGGCCCAGGAATTGAGAAAGGCTTCCTGCTGCCCTGCCTGGTTACTTGCGTGGAGAAGTCCCAGTCTTCAGAGGAGCTCGATCTTCATAGCTGTGCCATTTTGGAGGGGCTCTGATCTTCGCCTTGGAGCACTGTTCTTCACAGTCAGCACAGAAGGAAGAGAGAGGCTTCATGGACATTGCAGCCGCTGCTTCTTCTCTGCTCTTCATTGTTTTCTGCCGCCATGAACTGCTGCTATCTGCCTCGGAACCAGCGGAATAGGGACTGAACCCTCCAGTAGCTGTGAGCTAAATAAACCTTTCCTTCCTTCATTTTGAGTGTCGAGTATTTGTCCCAGCAACGAGTAAAAAGTAACTAAGACAGATGTCTAAAGGAATTAGTAATAAGCCCACTGTTACAAAATAAGCTTATTGAAATGGGTTTTGAAAGATAACAGAATATCAACTTCATGCATTGACTGTGTATAGATATATTATAGACAATATCTTTAAAGCGCCACTTACACAAAAGCAAAACCGTATCAAAGAATATATCATTGCAAGACCATATTAGTGGAATAATAGAAAGCTAGAATTTAGTACTTTGAATGCTGCAATGCAACTAATTCAATTTACCCTTACAATAGTGTGGTGGGGGAATGGGAAGAAATGTACAGGATACTGGCGGATTGCTTATGCAATATTTCTTAAAATTGCCTACCCCTTACATATTGTTCTGAAGTCAAAGCTTAAATTTTTTTTTTTTTTTTTGTCTTTTTGAGACAGGGTCTCACTATGCAGTTCAGGCTGGCCTTAAGCTCACTTTGTAGCTCAGGCTGGTCTCGAACTCATACCAATCCTCCTGCCTCAGCCTCCCGAGTGCTGGGATTACAGGCTTGCGCCACCACGCCCGGCTAAATTTTTGTTTTTGCCTGCTAGGTATGCTACTCTTTGGTGGAAAATTCCTATAGTCTGCATTCAAGAAGTGCCTGAAATTGATTTACATTGATTTTTAATTCCATCTAGTAAATTGGCTAGAAAAGCGTCAGTGCTGAGAATAGGAATTCTGTTCACCAGGCCATGAAGACTGCACAATCACCAGGAACACAAAGTTATCAATGTTGGGTTGGATAATGTTTTCTATAGTTAACAAAAAAATGAAAGAGTTTGTTCTTTGAAAGAATAAATAAAATAAATAAGCCCTCAGCCAGTCTTACAAAGCAAGAAAGAACTCACATCAATGCAATTAGAAATGAAAAAGGTGAAATCACAACAGACTGTGAAAATCTAGAAAATAGTGACTACTTCAAGACTATATTCTAGGGGGCTGGAGAGATGGCTCAGTAGAATAAGCACTTCCCTGGCAAGACTATATTCCAACAAATGAACAAATTTTGAAGAAATGAGCAGATTTCTAAACACATGCAAACTATCAAAACCCACCCAACAAGACATAAATATGTTGAACAACGCAAAAACAAGAAATGAAATTGATATAGTAATAAAGAATCTACTAACTAAAAAAGCCGAGGACCTTACCCATTCATTGTTGAATTCTACAAAAACTGTAAGGATGTTATATCACGAAAAGGAGAGAATGCTCCCAAATGCATTTATGGAAGCCAGTATTACCCTGGTCCTGAAACTGGTAAAGACCCAACTAAAAAAGAAAACTATAGGCCAATCTCCTTAATGAATATATATGTAAAAATTCTCAACAAGACTAAATACAATGTAGGACATTATCAAAAAAAATCATACAGGGCTGGCAAGATAGCTCAGCGGTCTAAAGCGCCTGCTTAGGCAAGCTCTCAGGGACCGCGGTTCGATCCCCAGCACCACATGCCATGCCAGCCCCTCCCCCCAAGGCGGGCTGAGCTAAACCCCCCCAAAAAAGAATCCGTGATGTGTAGAGAGACACTGTAATAAATATTTTAAAAAATCATACACATCATAATCAAGTATGCAAAGATGGTTTAACACACATAAGATGATCATATCAATAGATGCAAAAAAGGCTTTTGATGAAACCCAGCACCCCCTCATAAGAAAAACCCTGAAGAAAACGGGTATAAAAGGACCGTACCTGACTATGATAAACTTATTTATGACACACTAGTAGCCAGCCTCATCCCAAATGGTAAGAAACTAAAAGATTCCCTGTAAAATAAGTCAATAAGGCAAAACTTTCTCCTGTCACCTCTTCTATTCAACATAGTACTTGAAACATTAGTAAGAGAAATAAGAGAGGTTAAAAAAAAAGAAATAAGAGAGATAAGTATAGGAAAAGAAGAACTCAAATTACTTGAAGATGGCATGATTTGGCAGAACTCAGCCAAAAAAAACCCTTAGAACTAAAAATGAACCGCAGAGGACAGTGATGGCCACACACAGCTCTTGCAAAGAAAGCAGCGGGGCGGCCTGAGCTTTGGCCTCCCTCAGGTTTCCGGAAGTGGGCTGTGACCTCCAGGTCCCCGGAAGTGGGCCGTGGCCAGCCAGGGAGCCACAGCCGCAGAGGAGGCGGCTCCGGTGCATCTTTCTCCCGCTCAGCCTGAGCCAGGGAGGCCTGGCCGTCTGGGTGGCTAGAAGGGCTTCGGTGCTAAGAATGGGAATTCTCTTCACCAGGATATGAAGACTGTTCAAGCACCAGGAGCACAAAGTTACCATTGTTAGGTAGGGAAAACTACCATCCTTTTCCAGTTTTCTATAAATGAAATTGTACCTACAGCCTCTACAAGAGGAAGTAATGTAGAAGAGATAGTGGCTAATAATGCACGGTGTCTGATGTGGGGTGTTGGTGGCCAAGAATCCCATCATTTGTCCTGGGACACTTACTATATTAATACAGAGCTTGTAATAGTTGTTTTGGACATTACAGAGGATTTCTATGATTAAAGAACACTACAAAATGCTGGCTCATGAGGATCTAAGAAAAGCAGAACTGATGATTTTTGCTAATAAACAAGATCTAAAGAATGCGTGACTGTAGCAGAAACCTCCCAGTTCTTGAAGTTCGCTTCTGTTAAAGGTCATCAGTGGCATATCCAGAAATGCAAATTAAAGCAACACTAAAGTTCCATTTTGTTCTAAAAAAAAGATCGCAATCATTAAGAAGTCAATTAATAACAAACACTGGCAAGGCTGTAGCAAAAAAAAGGAACCCATATTTATTATTGATAGCAATGTAAACTAGTACAACCATTGTGGAAAGCAGTGTGGAAACTTTTCAAAGAACTGAAGTAAGAAATTCCAGATAGGGCTGGGGAGATGGCTCAGTGGAATAAGTGCTTCCCTGTAAGCACAAGGGCCTGAGTTCAACCCCCAGTTCCACCGAGAAAAAAGAAAGAAAAGAAATTCCATATAACCCAAGAGTCTCCTTGCTAGGTATCTTCCTTCTCTAAAGAGCTTAAGATATCATACTACAGTGATACATGCATACCCATGTTTATATAATTCACAATAGCTAAATCCTGGAAACAGCCCATGTACCCACCAACAGTGCTTCCCTGGCAAGCACAAGGGCCTGAGTTCAATCCCCGGTTCTGCCAAAAAAGAAAAAAGAATTACAGGCTTGAGATATTTGTGGGTAAGTGGATGCTCTTGGAAAAAATATTGAGTGAAGTATATTAGATACACAAGATTAAATACCATATGGTATTTCATTTGAGTGTGGCAGAGTACAAAGAAAATGAAAGATGAATAGAAGTGGACAAGCAGATGGATCTCTTGTAATAGGGAAGTGGTCCAAGGAAAAACAATAAGTGAGGGGGAGGGAAAGTGGAAATGAATAGACTGAACATACGCCATGTACAGAAACATAATAAATATAATATGAACAATTAATATAAACATTGTATGTCATAATGTAGGAACAGTTAGAGGGAAATGTCTTCTCAGTAAAAATGCCATGTGTAAGGCCTTGGGTTCCTTCCCTGGCACTGGAAAAAAAAAATCAAACCATAAAATAATAAACAGAAAAAAATAGTCTTTTTACCCCAGCTCCCAACTCCCTTACCTACAGGAAACCAGTGATTTTTGGAGTTTTCTTTATAGCCTTCCATAGGTGCCACACACACACACACACACACACACACACACAGCAAGGACAGCTGTCCTGTAGTGTGCATGCACCACCACACAGTCTCAGAAGCCAGGCAAAAGCTTGGCTCTAGAAGACCCACGAGGCCCAGACATCACATTCATTTTCCTGGTCTTGCACGCTCAGTGATTAAGCACAGAGAAATTGACAAGACTCAGGGCTCAGTCCCAAGGCCAAGCCAAATCTTCTCCAGTAAAGTGTTCCAGACCAGGTAGTCTGGAGAGCTGGCTTCAGCTTTTTAGGACATTTATCTTCTGCCAACAAACTCTACCCCCTTATCTCTTTCACACAGATGAGTTCCAGACATGGGTGTCCTCTTCATATATTGTCAACACAGTCCATGAACGTCTAGCAACTCGCAGCCTCGACTATGCTCAGGGCCTGAGTCAGATATGCACACCTGTGTGTGGGCCTGTTTCTCCTAGGATCTTTCTGTGTTGCTCAGATTATATCTCTGCAAGTCTCTCGAGGCCACTGAAGAGACAGGTTTAGGGGGCTCATGAGAGGGTTTCTAGCCAGAAGTCTTCTTCCTTCCCCCTCTTTGTCCAAGCTTGACAGTCATACCCTCCCTGGACCTCCTGACAGAAAGAGATAGAATTTTGAAGAAGGTTACTCCCAACAGCTGGGCCCTGAGATACCAACAGGGAGAGAGCAGGAGAGAAGAAAGCTGTCAGGGCACTAAAAGCAAAGAGAAATTTTTCTCTTTCTACATTCTTAAGCCAAGAAGTGTTCCATAGCTTTTTGTCTGGGAGAAGATTTGAAGAGGAAGCTCAGAAACAGCAGCTCAAGACAGGTGTTTCCTGTGCTCAAGAGGCTCGGAGCAACTCGCAGCTATGGGACAAGGTGAGCACAGCCAGCTGACACAGAGCACCTGATGACACTGGAACTGGGCAGGCCATAGAGGTAGTCAGGTGGTCACAGTCCTGGTGATGGTGGGGAACACAGATTCATATTTTTATGCCCGGATCTCCATAATGTCGCAGCTGTGAGACAAATGAGCAATGCCCTGCAAGGGGGTGGCATAGCCTACATTTAGCAGGTAAGAAAGAACAGGAGACATTGAATCAGCTAAAAGAGAGAGAGGCAGCCATAAAACAAGAAACTGGATAGATCCGGAGGAGAATGCAGAGACCTCAGGGCCTCTACCAGGGTCATTTTTTTTTTTTTTTTTGGTGGGGGTTGTTTTGCTTTGTTTGGTATCCAACTCAAGACCTTGCACTTGTGAGGCTGGAACTCATGCTGCTGAGCTAGCTCCCTGTTGTTCCTTGAGATAGGGTCTCACTATGCAGTTCAAGCTGGCCTTGAACCTGCAGTGATCCTCCTGTCTCAGCTTTCTGAGTGCTGGGATGACAGATGTGTGCTACCACACCCAGCTCTGACAGATGTGCACTGAGGCCCTGTGAGCAGCTGAGAACTCTCCTAGCACTGACTCAGGGTTACCCATATGAGGATACCTATATGAAAAAGTGAACAAAACCACTACATCTCAGGAAGCTCACAGCCAGCGGAGAGTGACACAGGTAATGGCTATGAAATGGGATGAACACTAGGAAGAGGACAATGGAGGGCTGGGGATATAGGTCAGCAGCACGAGCACCTGCCTGGCAAGGTCAAGGTCCTGAGTTAGATGGAGCCGTGTTGGAGAAGACAGTGGCCAGTGCCTTCGGATCTTGGAGGATGAGTAGACAGGCACCTACGGGGTGAGAAGGGTAGGGGAAGTGACCAGACAGAACCAGACTCCCAGCCAACTCCAGTGGGTGCCTCTGGTTGTTAATACTGCTCAGTATGAGGTTTCAAATTCCTAAGGCTCAGATCCTCTGGATGCTCCCTGCCTCATCATGCCATGCAGCTCTACAGGTGACAAAGGCAGGCTCAGCCTGGGCTTTATATGCTTGATGTCAGCTAAAATCCAGGACTCTGCAGGGGGAATGGTTATTTTATGGAGAAGGAAACTGAGGCACAATTCTTTGTCTGAGGTTGCACAACTAAATAAGTAAATGAAGCCAAGGACTCGAACCCTGCCCTGATTCTGGAATCTCTGCTTTTACTAATGTTTTACATTTATCCATGGTTTCTCTCTTTTCCACCAAAGGCCTGGGTATCAAGAGCTGTGATTTGCAGGCTGCAAAAAACAATGAGGAGCACCACACCCGGGCCATCAGCTCCCGGCGCCTCATTGTCCGAAGAGGGCAGTCGTTCAGCATCACCCTGCACTTCCAGTCCCCCATCCGGAAATTTCTGTCTGGCCTCAAGAAGGTAGCCCTTGTTGCACAGACTGGTAAGTGGGATAGACCCAGACTGCCAGCAACAAGGCTAGGGTGGGAGGGACTCTGTCCCCAGCACCCTTCAGGGAACCAGGGGACAAATGGGTCACTCTGTGGCTGGGCTTAAGAAGTCTGTCCACGACTGGGTGTGGTGGTGTGCGCCTATAATCCCAGCGCTTGGGAGCTGAAAACAGGAGGGTCACTGCGAGTCCAATCTACGTAGTGAGATCCTGAACACCCCGTAAACCAAGCTCATGTGCATAATAAAAATTATTTATTGTGACTCACAAAGAGGTTTCTTCTGGTGGCAAAAATAATATTGGCTTTCTAAGTCTAATGTGGTAACACACGCCATGAGCACAGCTCTCGGGGAGATGAGGCAGGAGGATCACAAGTGTGAGCATAGCCTGGACAACTGAGTAACTTCAAGAGACTGTCTCCAAATTTAAAATAATAATAGCTGGGCGTGGTGGCGCATGCCTGTAATCCCAGCACTCGGGAGGCTGAGGCAGGAGGATTGTTGTGAGTTCGAGACCAGCCTGAGCTACAAAGTGAGCTTAAGGCCAGCCTGAACTGCATAGTGAGACCCTGTCTCAAAAAAGACAAATAAATAAATAAATAAATAAATAAATAAATAAATAAATAAATAAAATAATAATAATAATAATAATAATTTTTTTTTTGAAGGGCCAAGGACATAACTCAGTGCAAAGGCCCTGGGTTCAATCTTCAGTACTACAGTAATAATGATAGTGGTAATTATATCAGCTTTCCAGAAAAGCCTGATTGGACTCTAATGCTAAATATAATATCTAAGGGTCACTATTCATCAAGTCTGTGCCTCCTGTGGTCCCCACATTGGCCTTCAGAGCAAGCATAGTGAGCTCTGCACAGCGAGGGGCCCCACATCCTCAGAGTCAGCCAGCCACAGACAGGAACTCTCTAGAAAAGAACCACATCTGTACTGAAATATAGACTTTGTCTTTTACTGTTCAGGCCAGTGACTATATAGCATTCATATTTTTAAGTATTTTAAATAAATAACTTAGAATCAAGTGATGGAGGGACGAGGAGGGAGAGAGGGGAAGGGGAAGTAAAAAGAATGAAGATGCATTCTGAACCTGCACCAACTCCCAATGAGGAATGGAATCATTATGTACTGCAAATATAGACTGATGGAAACAAAAACTTAAAGACAATTTAAAGTAAAAGGAAGAATGTGCACAAGTTATATCCAGTACTGTACCACTAGAATGTCTATACAAGCCACTGGAATGTCTTGGAATTTTGGTATCTGGGAGCACAGGAGTCCATCTTTCATGGATGTGGAGGGATGGCTGCACTATTATTTTGGCTTTTTAAACACCATGAACCTCTCCTAAGTGCAGGTCCAGACCAGGGAAATAGCTCAGTAGAATAAGCACTTGCCTGGCAAGCACAAGGTCCTGAGTTCAATCCCTGGTACCACTAGGTGCAGGTCCACAAGCACTAAGGACTTGTGTTCTTGCATCACCCTTTACTATCCTCCAAAACCAACTTTCACCTCCTCCATCTTGATAATATTCTGCCTTTATTACCCCGAGTTGTGACCTCAGAGTCCTAATGACAAACTCAACACCACATGATTGCAGGAGAGCAGCCTTCCACGACCAGCAGGACCCAAGCCACATTCCCAATTTCTAGTCTGGGGGATCCAAAGTGGTGGAGAGCAGAGGTGAAGGAGAGAGAAGCCAGCTTCTGGACCATCTCTGTGACCACGCCTGTGGATGCTGTCATTGGCCGCTACTCACTCCTACTGCAGGTCTCAGGCCAGAAGCAGTATCTCTTGGGCCAGTTCACCCTGCTTTTTAACCCCTGGAACAGAGGTGAGTCTGGGCTTAGGCCGGCCTCAGTTGTGCTTAAGCTGGAGTGTTCCAAGATCAGCCAGCACCAGCATTCAGTTCCTATGAAACCCAGACCTAGGGTCCTGTTTTAATGTCACCCCCGGCTGAGTCACCTAAAGGCTTCCCAGTGAAAGAGTAGACATTTTCATCTTTTTGTTGTTATAAACAGAGAGGGGCCAGAAAGGGGGTGATGTTGATCATGGCTACTTTGTGCATGACAAATGGGACACCATGAGCAGCCTAACTGGAAGAGAAATTTTGGGGTGGGGATTGTACCAAGGAGTGTTAGAGCCAACATCTATTCATTTGAATATGATCCTATGAAAACTGAGCAATAATTAGGGACTGTTAGGAGAAGCTGTGATGGGGCAACTAAGGAACATGGTGAAAGGAAGAAGAGGGCCAACCAGGCCAAAGGGCATCAAGAAGGAAGAGGAAGAGCCTAAGTAGGACAAAAGCCAGACATTCAGGCTTTATGTGAACAAAAGGGTGGATTTATTTTATCTGGGCACCAGCAGGCTGAAATTGTGAATGATTTCAGCAACTGTCCAGAGAGGAAGTTAAGTTTTTACAGAGTTTGGGAATGGGGTTATAATCCCAAGAAATCTGGGTGAGGGGGCTTGCAGGTTAGCTCAGTTGTTTAAGAGTCCACTTGGGCAGGCGCAGGGGACCACAGTTTGATCCCCAGCTCCACATGCCTTCCCAGACCCACCCCTAAGGCAGCCTGAGCCAGCCACCCTTGCCTTCTCAAAAAATCCAAGAAATCTGGGTGAAATGTTTGGAGTCAAGTTGCTAGAATGGTCAGTGCATATGTGTAGCTAATACTGGAGTTCTCGGTGCCCAGGAGATTGTGTCCTGTCTTAAATTTCCTTTATGGCCATCTGTTCTGTTTGCTGGGCACAGCATTGGCCTTTAGTGGTTTCCTGTTGTTTATGGAGGGCAGCATGTTTGCAGAGAGGGTCTCTAGGCCAGGCATGATGTCATCTCTATTGGGTTAATATTATCACTTAGTTATTGAGACTGATCAGGCCTACAGTCTCCCAAACGAGTGGACGATGAAGGCTTAAGTAAATGAGACAAATGAAATGATTTCAGGGCTCCTGAAAGGTCAGAATCCTCTAACAGAATTTGAGATTCTCTGGGGGCTAAGACAAAGATCTTCTCTGGGCAGCTTGTATTTTTCATTTATCAAATAAGGGAGGGGAGCTGCTGAAGAAAAGTGAGAACCATTCAAGGACTTCTCCAAGTAAGACATTGTGCTAATTTAGGAGCACCAAGTCATCTCCAGGAAGGCCTTCACCCAGGAGTGAGAGGCCTGCAGCTACAGTCCTATCTAGTTAATGGAGGTTGGAGCGAGGTGTCCTTAGCTGTGGCCTTGTCTTGTCCTTTCAGGCCTCATGGCTTTGCCTGCCATTATAGGCTTCAGTGGGACCAGGGATTCATGGAAGTTCATTTACTACAGTTCCGTTGCCCATCTCAAGATATGGGACCTCAGCCTTAGGCAGACATACAAGGAAACAAGCCAAGTGGTTAATATACATCCTGCTCAGAGCCACTTCCTAGTGGTCTCCATCACATCCCCTCTCTAGGTGACCCAGCCTATTCTCAGCTCAGAAGCTTCTTTTTTGGTCTAGAAGGGTAGACAGGGTGAACAGTAGGTGGGAACTAGTATCATCCCAGCATCCTTTGCCCCATGTGGTCCAATGGCATCCAGGGCCCTCTCAACTGGGGAGGCTCCATGAGTTTGCACAAACAGACAAGACAGTTGGCCACTTCTCCAATGCTCAGGCTCAGGTGTGCTTCTAGATGAGTGCAGTGTCTTGGCCATAGCACCCTCCTCTGACCTCGTCTCACTTGCAAAACCTACTCTTCATCGTTTCTGTTTCTGAAATACTTTTTTAGTCATAAATTGAACTTGAGGGAAAGATGTAACAAACAGGCCCCTGGGAAGCTCTCTGGGCTGCTGCTTATTTCTCTTGGCTCAGGCAGCAAACATCTGGGAACTATGAGGCTTTTTTGGGTTAGCGTCTTCTATTTGCCTGACTGACAAAGGCTGCATCCGACTGACCTGGGGACTCTGGGATGGACAGGTCACCCAGGGAGCAATAAAAGAGGGACTTCTTCCTCAGTCTGCAGTAGGCCTAGAGCTGCTGGGAAGGCCTGAACCCAAAATGGACCTGCACTGGAGAATGGGTCTGGCAACCCCTCAGGCCCTTGTCCTCCCCTGCTTCTTGCCAGAGGATGCTGTATTTCTGCAAAATGAGGCTCGGTGCCAGGAGTACGTGTTGGACCAGAATGGCCTTATCTTCCTGGGCACAGCTGACTGGATCCAGGAAGAGCCCTGGGACTTTGGCCAGGTACCAAGGACTTTTAGGGACAAAGAGGGTCAGTGGCTATCTTATAACTTTCAGTGTTCAGGCTGGACAGAACTGGTAGGTCCAAAAGCCCCTGGTCAGGATGCCATTTCTTTAGTCCATTTCAGGCCCAAAGTCATCCTCCTAAAAGCCATGGCACCTCCAGTGCCTGTTAAATCCTCCATCTGCAGGACAAAGACCAAACTCTCTAGTGTCTACCCATTCCAGGGTACACTGTTTTCCTTTTCCCATAAACTGCCTCACACTGTACCTCTGGAGCATTCAGGCTGAGCCTGGAATAGCTTCTCTCCTTGACCCGCAGGAAGCATCTCTTGAAGCCCTCTGAAAGCTTCCCCTGACCCTACAAACAGCAGAGAAATTCTCTCCCCCGAACTCTCTTCTGCATTGGCATCTCCACTAGCACCCTATCATCTGAGGAGCCACAGGTCCATCTCCAGTCTTAAGTTGTGGGCTCCTCCAGAGCAGGAGCTGCATTTGTATCCCCCATGCCATTTATGGGGGAGCTCATTACATAGGAATGGAAGGAAATTGAAATTAACTTGGGTGTGGTGGCATATCCCTGTGATTCCAGCATGCTGGGAGACTCAGGCAGTTTTGCAAGTCTGGGCAACTTCATGACTCAGTGAGACCCTGTCTCAAGATTAAAAAAAAAAAAAATTAAAATAAAAAAGGGCTTGGAATGTGAATGTATCGCAATGCAAAGGCCCAAGGTTTGGGTCCCAGTATAAGAAAGGGAAAAAGGGAGGGAGAGAGGGAGGGAGGACGGGAGGGAAAAAAGGAGGGAAGGAGGGAGGGAGGTAGGCTGTGCTGGGAGCTCACATCCTCAGGAGAGTCAGGCACAGAAGGCCCTCGTCTGGATGCCCAGCATAAAGAACAGGCACAGCAGGAGAGAGAGAGAGAGCAGCCAGAACTCCCGCAGGGGGGAGAGCGGCACAGGAGGGACTGGATTGTGAGGATGAGTACCTGACCTGGAGACGCTTTGTCCCGGCTTGTGTGGCCCTTACAGTTTGAAAGTGATGTCATGGACCTCAGCCTGGATTTGCTGGGTGTAGACAAGCAAGTGGAGGAGTGGAGCCAGCCTACACATGTGGCCCGTGTGCTGGGCGCCTTGGTGAGTGACATGCAGGGCTCCAGAGGTGCAAGAGGGGGACAAGGGTCCTCTGCAGACCTGTCCCACTTCCGTGGCCCTGAAAAGCCTTGAATCATGAATGATCCCCTCCTCCGGAGGTGTGAGGTTCAGTTCTAGAAATCTGATGGAGGTAAAGGACAACTGATCCCTTCCATGGGGCATGAAAAGCCAAGGGTACCAGGAGCCTAGAGAAAGGCCAGTCACAGTTAAAAGCCGGCTTGGCTTTCCTCAGGCGGCCCCCTCTCATCTTGAAGCCTCCTGACGCCACACCACCATCCATATATTCCCCACAGTTGCATGCTCTCAAGGAGAAGAGGGTCCTGCCCACCCCACAGACCCAGGTGGCCCAGGAACAGGCTCTGCTCAACAAGCGCCGGGGCAGCGCACCCATCCTGCGGCAGTGGCTCACTGGCCAAGGGCGACCTGTATATGAGGGCCAGGCCTGGGTGCTGGCTGCTGTTGCTTGCACAGGTACAGAATGGATGATGGCAAGGCAGGTGCGTGCGCTGCTTCAGAGGGTGCCCCTTGGCTGCCCATGTAGGAGGGACAGCCCCCAAGGCAGGTGCTGCTTCTCCCACTTCGTCATGCCCAGATCTGGTTCAGACACCCCGTCTAAGAAGCCAGATCCTTATCCCTGCTCCTGCTTCTCCTTCTTGTCTCCTCAGCAAAGCTTTTCCCAAACTCCCTTTGTCTGCTCCACAGCACCCTCTCCTACTCTGTCTTTGCATGTGGGGTAACTTGTATCAGCCTTTAAAGGTCCTGTTCTGGGGTGTCAGTTCTAATTTCCTGGCACCTGTATACCCTCTCTTTCAACATTGTCACTGGACATTTAAGACAGATCCTGTCCAGAGGAGGCATCTGAGAACTGTAGCCCAACGCAGAGCTACGGTCTTTCCTGCACCCCAGCCTCTGCTCCCTCTGATGCTTTGTACCTCTTCCCCGTAGCGCTGAGAAGCCTGGGAATCCCTGCCCGTGTGGTCACCACTTTCAACTCAGCTCAGGGCACTGGTGGGAGCCTGCTGGTGAATGAGTACTACAATGAGGAGGGCCTACAGCATGGAGAAGGCCAGAGAGGCCGCATCTGGTGAGAATCCCAAAGGAGATGAGCTCCAGGCAGGAAGGGCTCCAATCTGTGTGGCATAACTCATGCAGCCTCATGGCTCATCACCCTTAGCCTTAAGACGAGGCCCTCAGGATTCTTGGAGGTCAGCAGCGGTGTGCACAGCCCTTCCTGGAGGACCATAGTTGCATGCTCTCAAGGAGAAAAAAAAGTTCCCACTTTACACAGCATCTCTATCCCCATGAGAAAACTCTGTGAGGTTATAGTTCTGAAAAACTTCCACTCCCCTTGCTTTCCACTCAAACTTTTGCCTTTGCTACCCTTCAGGATCTTCCAGACTTCCACAGAGTGCTGGATGACCAGGTCTGATTTGTGCAAGGGTTATGATGGATGGCAGATTCTGCACCCAAAGGATCTGAGTAGAGGTGGAGGTAAGACCCGTGGGTGGGGCCAGAACCACCCAGGGCGAGCTGCAAAAGAGCTGTGGTCCCTGAGAGGGTAAGGAGTAGCAGAGGAGAAGCGGAGGGAAAGATGGTGTCTGGGGAGAATGGCCTGATGCCAGTGGGCTTGAGGGAGCAAAGGTACCAGGCATCATGCCAGCCAAGGGATGATGGAGGGCCAGAGGGTCTGAAGATGGCCTGGGGATGTGCTAGGCAGGTGCTTGAAGAGTGGGACTGAGAGATCTGAGTATAGATGGATACCTCAGGCCAGGCTCAGTGGAGGACCTTCAGCAGCTGCAGAGGCCTGGTGCTTCCTCACCCAGGAGCAGAACTGTCACAGAGCCTGGCAATGGCAAGAGCTCAAGAAAGATGACAGATTGCTATGTTCACACTCGTAGAGCTGGCTTGGGAATTCCTGTGTGCTGCATGTGGTACCCTAAGGTCCTTCTTGCCCAACTCCTGAGGGGGCTTCTGCCATAAGCCATAAGCAAATACTACTTTTGCCCAAACAGAGTTTTACCTCTGTCTATGCCCACCTCTCAGAGACCCTCTCAGGGCCCAGCTCTGACCTTGATCCCAGGGAAGGGAAAACAGAGTACAGAGTAGGGACACATGTGATGCATCCTAGGAGACAGGCAGAGATCTGGAGGTGGCCCCCTTGCTCATCAGCCTTTCTCTCCCTCAGTCCTGGGAGCCTGTGACCTGGTCCCAGTCAGAGCAGTCAAGGAGGGGGCACTGCAGGTGATGCCTGCAGTGTCAGAGCTCTTTGCTTCAGTAAATGCCTCATGTGTGGTCTGGAAGTGCTGCGAGGATGGGAAACTGGAGTTGACCAACTTTAACACCAAGTATGTTGGGAACAACATCAGCACCAAGGTTGTGGGCAGCGACCGCTGTGAGGACATCACTCAGAACTACAAGTACCCTGCAGGTATTGACCCGGAAGGGCCCAGGCTTTTCTGCACATGGAACTGCAAATGAAAAGGGATGGGCCAGACAGACACAGGCTGGGAAGAGCCCTAGTACTCTTCTCACTACATGAGCAAGGGTTTTTCAGCCCCAATCCACACTGGGGACCGGGTATTTCTTTTCTGTAGAAGGCTGAGCATCCTAGGGCATTTAGCATGGTAGCGTCCGTAAGACACCAGCCACCCTGCCCCAACCAGATGTTTCCAAATGTCCTGGGTGGAGGAGGAGAGCAAAATTTCCCCCAGCTGAGAACCACTGCTGTAAATCAGTACACTCATTACCAAGCCCAGCTCCCAAAGGACTTGTACTGTCACCCCTCCCCCTCCTCTCCAGTGCCCCTCAGCTTGCTCTTCACCTATTTGTCCAAACCAGGAGATTTCTACCCCCGGAGTCTCCTCCCCATCTCCATCACATATGACCCTCACATCTGTCTCCTGAGTCCCTTCCCATTGCCCAGAGCCGATCTTGGCCTCATCATCTCTAGATTATAGAATAGCAACTGAAGCCACTGCCTCTTCTTCTCCCTTTCGTTTTCAGTTCCCAGGCTGAGCTATCTAAGGCACAAATGTCATTTTGCTACCCACCCCCAACACACACATTCATACTCGAGGACATTCCATGGCCTCTGTTGTCCAAATTCCTTCACAGGAAGATTCAATGCCCCTGCAAAACTGTCCTCAGAGCTAGTGCTGACTCCTTGAAAAGCCTGCTCCCTCCTTGTTCAAGGGGCACATTCATGGTACTTCAATAGCATGATCCTTCAGCAGTTTGGTAGGGCTCTCTTTCTGTGTGTGTGTATGTGGGGGGGAGTTCCTAACAGGCTTTTGGAGGCCAAGTATGATCTTAAAGATTTGCAAAGCTTTTGTGTCTTTGGCACCTGAGAAGTGAGCAAAACAACTTTTAAAAAGTACTTAAGGCTTTCTACTTTACTTTTTTTGTGTGGTACTGGGGATCAAACTCTGGACCTTATACTTGTCAGGCAGGCACTCATGCTGCTCAACTATATCTCTGAGCCTCTACTTTACTTAAAAAATATTTTTAAATAAATTTTATTGCTACACTTGAAACGTTATGATAACATTCATCATATAGGATCTGTGCTGGTACATGATACGTTCTGATTTCCCCTGCCTTCATCATTTTCATCCTAGACTCGTAAGAGTCTACAGCTACTGGTTTAGAGGCCTGCGTTGTCTCTTCCATTCTCCAGGATCTCTTCAAGAGAAAGAGGTGCTAGACAGAGTTCAGAAAATGAGAATAAAGCACAAGAAACACAGCAGCATCTGCCCCCCAAGCTGCGACCAGGATGATCCACTGTACCTGTTCTTGGAAGTGCCCAGCTTCCTCCCCCTGGGAGAGGATGCCCAGTTCTCAGTCACCCTGAATAACCCTGGTGACCAGAAGGTGGTGCAGCTGGTGATTAGGGCTCAGGCAGTATACTACAATGGATTACTTGCCACTGACCTCTGGAGGAAGAAAACGTCCCTCACGCTCGACGCCAACCATGGTAACATTATTTGGCCCCACCAGACAGCTGGCTACACCCAGGACATCGCCCACAGGTTTCCATAGATGGCTCTTAGATGTTCTCTCTCATTCAGTCATTCAACACATACTGCTGGGACTGACACATGGGGAACACATGGAATTCCCAACAATTCCAACTGCCATCAGATCACCTAACGGAGCCATGACTGCAGAGAGGAAGCACCTGAGCAGTAAACAGTGTAGCATACGGGGGAGGAAAGAACCTTCCAGGGCTGGCGCAGGTTGCTCCCGGGTAACTTGCACATGCTAGGTTTTGAAGGGAGAGTGTAAGGGAGACTAAGAAGTGCACAGGGGGGCTCGGGAGAGCAAGGTCAGCAGAGGTCAGGAGAGGCCGAAACACGTCTATTAGGAGAACTGCCTATCTGAGACAGTGGTGGAGGCCAGCTTTCTGGGGTTAAGCTGAAGGAGTGGAGCAGGGAGGGCAAGCACTCAGTACTTCCTGGAGGTGAAATGAGAAAGGACAGGCTGGATCCATAATTACAGTTTTTAATTGATTGTTTTTAAGATGAGTGAGCTGAATTTCACATGCTGAGGAAAATACCATGGAGGGAGAGACTGAACCTCAGAAGAGACATATTATAATGGCACTGTTCCTGGGATATTAAAAAGACAACTGAAATTACTAGTTTATGCTTAATGAGTACTTACTCTTTGTCCAAAATGGTGCCAAGTGCTTAAATAGGCATGATTTAGCCAGCTCTCCACAGCAACCTTGCAAGGCAGGAACTATTACTACTCCCACTTTCTGGAAGGGACTGAGACACATGGGTTAAATCTCATGGTCACACAGCTAGTCAACTATGCAGGGAGACAGGGAACAGATTTAAAAAGCAGGGGACACTCATCTCCATAGGGCATGAGTGGCAACACAGGGATGTCTGTGTCTTCAAATTGGGAACAGGAGCCTGAGCTTGATAGGATTCCTATTTGCTGGCTTCGTTCTTCTCTGCCAAAGAGGGGCAGCGGCAGTGAATGGTCAGGAACACATGAGCATATTCAGCAGTTCCTCTACTGTGTCTCACTGAACACAAACCATGCCACTATTAGTGGCCAAGGACAGTGAGGCCCAGAGCACTGCCATCCTAGCTCATAGGGATGTGGTCAGCAGAGAGTGCCAGTGGAGATGGTAATCAAGTGGGGCAGGGTCCTGAGCAACTGCAAAGTTTACAGCTGCTGTAGGACTGAGGCACCTTTCAGGCTTCAGTGAGACCCTGAGTCAAGTGTGGCGCTGTGGCTCATACTTACCCTTTGTACCAACTCTACTTATTGTGTGTTTCAGTTCAAAATATAACCATCAGGCTGTCCTCTTCCTATTTCGAGCAAAACCTACCTGCGAACAGCTGCCTCAGACTCACCACGGTGGCCACGCACTCTGCCTCCAGCATGAGCTGCTTTGCTCAGGAGGACATTGCTATCAGGAGACCAGACCTTGTCATCATGGTAGGCACCAGATCTTCCACTGCTGTTGCTGCTATTACTCAGGTCCACACTTCAGAAGGAACCCATGTTCCTCAAGCTTCAGGGCGGATGACCATGTTGCAGTTAAGACTCTACTGGCCTGAAAGAGCTATTCTTACACATATTATTTTTTTCTTTTTCCTTTTTTTTTTTTTTTTTGTCCACAGGGTCTCACTATGCAGCCCACATTTATAGTGATCCTCCTGCTTTCTGCCTCCCTAGTGCTGGGATTACAGGCGCGCGCCACCACGCCCGGACTCCAATCGCCGGCTCAGTGCACCCAAAGGCGGGGCCGGCGCGGCAAGCGGAAGCAGGGATCGAACCCTGGTCCCTACGCTTACCTAAGCAAGCGCTTAGTCCGCTGAGCTATACCGCCGGCCATTCTTACACATATTATTATGGTTTGAATCTTTGAACTTCTTAGTTAAGCTTGCTAAAATGGGGCCTTCCCAGTTGTTTTATTCCATATTTATAGGGGTAAAGTCACAGCTTGTGATTATTGGCATTTTATACACCTGCCAAGGCCTATAGGGGATTGGAGGTGTAGCTCAGTGATAGAGCACTTGCCTGGCATTCAAGAAACCCTGGGTTCCAGCCCCAATACATTTCAAGAAAAAACAAACAAAATCCTTATGAGGAGCCATTTCCTCTCTTTCACTTTTTTTCTGTACCAGGCATTGAGCTCAAGACCTTGCGCTTGCCAGACAGGTGCTTATGCTGCTGAACTCTCTCTGGTCAAGCAGCCACTTCCATAAGTCATGTGAGGGAACACGAGTTACAGAGAGCAATATGCTCAAGATTGTAGGAGGCCAGCGAGATAGCTCAGCAGACGAAGCACCTGCTTTGGCAAGCACAGAGACCAGGGTTCAATCCCCCATCTGGCAGGCCACGCTGGCCCTTGCCCATGGAGTGTGCTGAACGAGTCCTCCAGGCATAGTGATGCACATCTGTAATCCCAGCACTGTGGAGGATGAAAATAGGAGGATCACTATGAGTCCAACCTGCGTGGTGAGACCCTGCACCAAATACATAAAAAATAAAAAAAAATCAAGTGTAGAAATAGGAAGGTCGGGCCGGGCGTGGTGGCGCATGCCTGTAATCCCAGCACTCGGGAGGCTGAGGCAGGAGGATTGTTGTGAGTTCGAGACCAGCCTGAGCTACAAAGTGAGCTTAAAAGCCAGCCTGAACTGCATAGCGAGACCCTGTCTCAAAAAAAAAAAAAAAAAAAAAAAAAAGAAATAGGAAGGTCTGGAAGCTCATGTCTATTAGTCCAGCTCTCCTTTCACAAGACTACTGTAGCCAGCATGAATGGGTTATAGTTTATAGTAAGAGAGACATGGCACAGGATATTCTATGTGAGGATTTGACAGAGGTACAAAGTCTCCCTGATATAAGGGAAATGAAGATTAACTCCAGATGCTGTTTGGGGGATAGTTTCATTAAGAAGGTAATATTTATGCTTGGCTGTGGAAAATGGATATGGTTTCAGTACAAGAGTAGGAAGAAGCCACCAAAAGCAGAAGCAGACTGAGACAGGCAAAGAAAGGAGCCGAGGGGTGTGCTGGGGACAGTAAGTCCCTTCCATGAACCACAGAAGGGGCCAGAGGGTGCAGGACCCAAATGCAACCTGAGCTGAACTGCAAGGCAGTGGGAAGTGCTCCAAGGTGCCCAAGCACAAGAGAGTAAAGGGAATGCGGGAGGACTCTAGAGAAGGGGGAGAAGACAGGTGAGCAGACAGGGGCCAGGAGGTGGAAGGAGTCGCGCAACTGAGGAGGGAAGGCTGCGAAGGTCAGGGAAGGTGTGACTATGGCTCTGTGCCCCTAGCTTTGCTCTGTCTGTTGTCACTTTCCATAGATGCCGGAAGTAGCAGAGCAGTATCAACCTCTCAGGATTGAAGTCAACATTCATAACTCCCTGGACTGTCCCATGAACGACTGCAAGGTCTCCATCTTTGGAAGGGGGCTCATTCACAGAGAGAAGAGGTACAGGTAAGTGACCACAAGTTTCTCATCACGATTCAAAACAAAACAACTTTCTGCCATGCCCATATGTCCAAAGGGGCATGGACGAGCGGGGCTGAGTCCCTCAGTCAGTCACCTATCTTAGCCGTTACCATCCTGGTCACGCAGGAACAGGTAGAGCACTGGTGGGAAATGCCAGAAAGAGGTTAGGGCTACGGATACCACAGGGGGACAGGCATCTTCTCAGTGTGAGCGGAGCTGCACTCTACTAGTCACGCCACAATGTAGTTTTGCTTAATCACCTCGCTTTTATTCCCAGCCTCTTCTCCCATTCCATACCGTCCTTCATATCGCTACTGTGTGTACTCTGTGTACTGCTGTTTCTCAAACCTGTATTTTCTTGTTTCTTTTCACCCAGAGATAGTGAGATTCATGGGCATCAAGTACATCACTTCTGCTCCGCAGTACAACACAGCTTGCGTCCCCACTCCCTACCACACCCTACACACACAGCTTCACAGCCTACAACCCCTCCCACAATGATCTCAGACAGCACAGGCAATGGTGGACTGAACAAACAGCCTCACACATGACCCCTTCTATATCTGCTCAAAACTCTGCTGGAATAGGGTTGTATCTTCCCAGGAATGGAACCGCATACATTTTTGTATTCGTGTCTTCCGTTCCTAGAAATAGTGTTTTGTATTTATAGCCTAATAGAAATATTTTACTGTTGTTTGTCACTTTTTGTATAATTTTTTTTTTTTTTTGCAGAACCAGGGATTGAACTCAGGCCCTTGTGCTTGCCAGGGAAGCACTTATTCCACTGAGCCATCTCCCCAACCCTGCTAGCCTTTTCTATTTCCTCCCATTAACAGTCTATACTTGTCTATTTTTTTTTTTTTTTTTTTTGTCTTTTTGAGACAGGGTCTCACTATGCAGTTCAGGTTGGCCTTAAGCTCACTTTGTAGCTCAAGCTGGTCTCGAACTCACAACAATCCTCCTGCCTCAGCCTCCCAAGTGCTGGGATTACAGGCATGCGCCACCATGCCCGGCTATACTTGTCTATTTTTGTTTTGGTGATTTTGCCATTTTTCTTGTTGATGTGTAGAAGTTCTCACATATACTATGTTAAGTAGTCTCCTGCTGATTCTAGGTATTACGGGTGTTTTCTCTGTGTTCACTGCATCCTTCACTGGATTCCCACACAGTATATTGACTAAATTTCAGAACGCCTGCTCTTACATCGCCACAGCCCCTGCGATAGCCTCATACTCTACGAGTCACTCCTGCCACTAAGAGAACTGCCAACATTTAACCAGACCTGTGTGCCTCCTTGCTCAATTGTGGGACAAAGATCCTGCAAGGAAATCTGCATCCCTCCCTGTCACCAAAAGGTCCCACGCAGATCAGGAGGCGGCTAGCAGGCCAAGTCCCATCTCCTGACATGTTCTGTCTTCCCTGTGTTACCACCTCTGTCTTAACAGCAGTGTACTTAGATGTTTACTTCCTCATGGTCCACCTCTTCAAGCAAGGGTCAGAGTCATCCAGACCAGAAGCACAGTGGACCTGGAGCACAGTGAACCCAGAGCAGAATTACCACCCACTCTTCTTTTTTGCAGATTAAGTCCAGTGTGGCCTGGAAAAACCTTGTGCACCTGGTTCCAGTTCACACCGACGCAGCTGGGGCTTCACAGGCTCACTGTAGAAATGGACTGCGACATGTTCCAGAACCTAGTCAGCCACAAAAGTGTCACAGTAGTAGCTCCTGACTTTGCAGCTTAAATTTTTAGCTCCATTACCATTTGTGAAACCAGTCTTGAAACTACAACCTAAAACTAAACACACACTGGGGAAGGAAATCTTACCTGTCAGACTAATGAACCTCTAGGCTGAATTACCAACAATAAAGCTAGATCCCCAGAAATCAGATTTCTTTTTGAATACTTTGTCAAGAATACAGACTTCAGGTTCAGGATTTTCAACCATTTTCTTGCTCCTTAACTATTGTAACAGGGAAGGGAAATGGTCTAATACAGTATTTAAATCATGTCTATTTCTGATAAAATAGGATATTAGTTAACAGTGGAAAATTTTAGGTAATCCTAATGTTATAGTGACTAGTGCGCTCTCTAAACATTACCCTTAAAGCTTCAAAGATGACTGAGTAAAGGTATGAATTATACAATGCAGGCCCCACGAGCAGAATGAGCTAGTTACAAATGAACTTTATTGTTAGAGTTCTCTATGTAGGATACCACAACTAAAGTCTGATAATATAACTCTGAACCAGTAAAGAGAGAGAGAAAAAAAAAAGAAATATATACATGGTCTTTTTGAGACAGGTCCCTATGCAATTCAGGCTGGCCTTGAACTCAGTGATCCTCCTGCCTTAGCCTCACCACACCCAGCCAAGAATATAAAAATTAAGTATATAGAAAATACATTCAATAAAAAAGGACAATTTTCCTTTTAAACACAGCAAAGATTTTTGTTGCTGTTTACTCTGTTGCTTTGGTGTTGTGCTAGTTTGGTTTTAGTTCCTTCTATTTATGACATATGTTTAAAGCACAGGATGGTGACTTTAAAATGTAGGAAAAATTCATTTGGCTTAAGGAACTTCAACCCCAAATGTTTATTTGGTACTCTAAAGAATGTGCTGACCATTCCTAAAGAAACTGGGAAGATAAAAGTAGTGACTTGCAGCCATGGAGGAAAAGGCCTGCAGTGCAAAGCGGAGGTGGAGGTCAACCGTGCTGCGTCCCGCCCCACTTCACATTGCTACAGGGTGGATCTACCCTGCCCTCCAAATGAAAAATAGAATTAAGTGGTGATGACTTTGCAAAAGGATACACCAAGGCCCCTAAAATTACATAAGCTCTTGTATAAACTATTTCTGATTTATAAAAACATGGTATTTACATTTGGAGAAATGTAAACATACAACACAATAACAATTCAGGTAGGTATAAAGAAAGCAAATCTGTTGAATAAAATGGACAAATCTATCAAATGAGTGCAATACCAATATATGTTACAGGCACTGAATAACATGAAATAATATACAGAAGGACCTACTGATGACAACAGTATTATGTTGA
>PVKA01005108.1:0-48994 GCA_004027165.1 Ctenomys sociabilis
AAATGCTCCACATCGCTAGCCATTCGTGAAATGCAAATAAAAACAACACTGAGATATCATCTCACTCCAGAAAGAATGGCTATCATAAGGAAATCAACCAACAACAAATGTTGGAGAGGTTGTGGAGAAAAGGGAACACTTCTCCACTGCTGGTGGGAATGTAGACTAGTACAACCATTGTGGAGGTCAGTATGGAGACTCCATGACAGTTTTTTGTTGCACAAGGAGTATTTTCTACTCCTGAAGTTCGGCCATCCCTTTGGCCTGCCTTCCCTGACTAGTGTCAAGTTAGTTTAATTTCATACATTTCTTAGGTTGGGTTCTTGAAAGCACATGCCGTGTGTCCTAAGGCAAGGAAGGAGACTGTAAGGAACATCACTGAGAATTGTCAAAATTTGTAAAATGACTCATACCTTATAACAAAAGCTGACAAAGTATTAGGGTATCAAACAGCACAACTAGATTATCCAGCCTCATTTTAGGAATGTTTCCTCAGTGCTAATTGTCCTACAGAATAATGAGGTCCACAAGGAAATTGTGGCATTTTTCCCAAGAACTCGGATCTTGGGAAAAAAACACAACTCAGAAATCTGTGGACAGCCAAGTCTAAACAGAGCTACCTTTATTACATGGGGAAATTCCTGGGAAGGAAAGACAGTGGAACCAAACACTATTAGTAGACCTTAAAAAAGAATCCTTCTGTGCTGTTTTCTTCCTATTTCTGTCTGTTGCACTAATGTCAAAGCCTTGTTGACACACACTTCATGGAAAACATCCTGATAGCCCATCAACCATTCTATTTCTGTCATTTGAGGAATGAAACCATAAGATCTGGTGATTGGCATCTAGTCACTCAGAGGTATTGGTGTGATGTATGATACTGAGCCAGCAAAGAGAAGGACAGTCACCTTCCAATAACAGCTCTGTCCCATCAAGAATGGGCCGGGAAGTCCCTGCCACGTGGTAAGCTAATCATATTTGGAATAGAAGAAGGAACAAAAATTCTGCCAGTTGGACAGTCGTCATTCCAGAGCTGTGACATTTGAATTGGGTTTGAAGATGACCAGCTGTGGTAAAGGATGAAAGGGAGAGAATGTGGGTTGAAGTGACAAGGCATAGAAGGGTGGTCAGAGGAAGCAGTGAGTGGTTAGGGGTGACTGGGAAGGCAGGAAAGGACAGCTTTAGATTTTTCTGAGGACCTTTTCTGTATGCTTTCACTGTCTCATACAAATGTTAAAAATGTGTACCATTAGTGGCCAAATCATTTCTTTTGGCTCATGTCCAAGTCCCCACCAAACATCTTGCCATTGTAGAAATAATTTAGAGTCCAGCATGATGAGTGGAGCTCAGAGAACCCATATTCTCTTCTTTCAAAGTTTTAAAGGTATAGCCTTTTGTGGTAGTGACCCCAACATGCTGTACCTATCAGCTCTTTAGTGATATAGTATGGCTCGAGAATGTGTTGTCAAAAGGGAAACTGATAGGCTTTATGCAGATGGTCAATATTATACATAAAACATTATTTTTTGTGTATATATGGCTTTTATTTCATTGCTGTTTTAAAAGTACGGTTGTATGAATAAATGAATAAAACCAAGTTTAAGAATTTTTTAAGTCTATCAATGGCCTTCTTTTTTATTAATTTAATTGAGAAACAAATAGCAATGAGACAGTTTCAAAACTGATTAGTAGGACAGTTTCAATAATTAGTATATTGCATGCGTTTGTCTTCATAGTGGTTCTTCATAGTACTAGATGCAGACATGATATTGTGTCCAAACACTATTAATACAAATCTTTCTTCTCATTGAATTAAGAGCAAGTAGCTGTATATCTATCCTATTTTGTATATACAGATACAAAATGGTCCTTCATTTATATCCCTTTTTCTGTTTAGTTTTATCAGAGATGGGTATTCCATTGCCGTTTAAGTATTATAGGTGTGTGAATCAAATATATTATTTATCCATGCATCGTGTATTTTGTATTCTTTCAGCAGCACCAAGTGTTCTGTATCTGTATTTAATAATGTAAGAATTGATTGGTCTTATTCTTACCTAATTCTTTCTCCTTTCTGCAATAGTTATCCCATAGCATTAGTGTTGGTGCTGTTAGCCATCCATGAGAGGCTGATAGAATCTTTTAGTACATTGGGAAAGAAAACAAAGTAATAAGCTGGTATCAGGTTTTCCTCCTAATTACATTATGCAGCTAAATCTCTTTTGTTGTTGTCTTTGCCTTTGTTTCTGACAGCATAGTTACTTTGGTAGAGGGGAAGAAGACTCAATATGGTGTCCAGGTCATAGAGTCATTGCTCAGAGTTAATGAGGAGCAGGGGCTGAGTATGACCTCCAGATCCTTCTCTAGAAACCCTGAAGTAGGCAGGTCACTTACAATCTCACCAAATCTGGACTTACTGAGCTCTTGCTTCTTAAATTCAGGACTGCACATAAGGGCTGGAGATGAGGCGTGGTGGTGCTGTTATTCATGAGGCCTGGGGTTCCATTCCCAGCACTGCAAAAAGACAAAATAAAACAAGAGCAGAAACAACAAAGTACACACAAGATTTTGTGTTCCTCTATTCTCATAGAGGTTCTCCAAAATTTTTTTTTTTTTCCTGGCAGAACAGGGGATTTAACTCAAACCCTTGCAGCTTGCCAGGCAAGCACTTATTGTACTGAGCCATCTTCCCAGCTTCCTACAAATGGCTTTTCTATAAAACTCTTCAAAGTGGTCCCCTTGTTTCTTAGACTGACTAATGTACTCAATTTCTTTCTTTCTTTTTTTTTTTTTTTGTTTAATTTTTGGCAGGTTCAGCCCACCCTGAGGATGGGGCTGGTGTGGCATGTGGTGCTGGGGATCGAACAGTAGTCCCCTGCAGCTGCCTAAGACCTGTGAGCTATCTTGCCAGCCCAGTGTACTCAATTTCTTCTCCCTTAGGAACCTCTACTTCCTTCCTCTTTTGTCATTTATAGACTGTTTTCTTTTCCATTGGAATTCCCCATTCCTTTGTAGACTCACTTTTGTTCTGTCTTTTGAAGTCACAACCAGGGTTTCAGGATATGCTTCTCTGATGAATTCATACCATAAGATAGACTTAAAAATATTTCACACCAGGGTGGAAGATAGTTTAGTGGTAGAGTGATTACCTAATGTTGGAGGCCCTAGGTCTTTACCACTGCATAAAACAAAAATTCTGACCTATCTTAAGTCCAGTTTAGTAAACTGGTCACTGGCTGTTAGATATCTTTGGGTGAATCACTATCCTTCAGCAAATGAATATAATAATAATCAGTTCTAATAAACTGTTCCAGCAGCTAGATGAAAATAAAATAGTTCTTTTTCTATACACCTTGTCAATCAGTCTCCCGAGTACAAGTAAATAGAGTATTTTATAGTCTTGCATTTATTCATTATGCATTCACTGTATATCAGCATGCTTCTCCATGCACCAGATCATGCCTCTGAATATGGGGAATTGCCCTTTCCTGTTTTTATATTGTAATTTCTCTCATCATAAACCCAATCCTTAATTTGACTTGGTCCTTCCCATGTGAAGTTTCATCCACTCTCAATGCTACCATGGTCTCAAAACCAGAGTATTATAATTTTTCCCATATCATAGTTATAGAAAGCTGCCAATGGAGAACCTGGTTTAGAGGATGGAGGAATATTTTCTGTTCAACTAAACAAGAGACTACACTTTGGTGGCCAACAGGAAGTAAGTAGAGTAGTTATTTTTAGCTGCTTATTGGCTTCTTATGGAAAAAAAGTTGGCTTCTGTTGGTTTTACTCTTGTCAAGACTTCTGTTAGTGCTTAAAATATTTACTGAAAGGAAGGAAGGAAGGAAGGAAGGGAGGGAGGGAGGGAGGGAGGGAGGGAGGGAGGGAGGGAGAAAGGAAGGAAGGAAGGACAGATGGATAGAGAAAGGAAAGAAGGAAAAAGTTTTTCGTGTCACAATTCCAAGTTCAATAAAGATGATTTTGAAGGGCTGGCCAAATAGCTTGGCAGATTAAATCACCTGTAAGCAGGCTCAGGGGCTGGGGGTTCGATACCCAGACCTGCCATGCCAGCCTCACTCCTTGGACACACTGAGATGCAATTGAGACTGGGTGTGGTGGCATGCACCTATAATCCTGGCTCTTAGGAGGCTGTAAACAGGCA
Source organism: Ctenomys sociabilis (assembly GCA_004027165.1). Lineage (NCBI taxonomy): Eukaryota > Metazoa > Chordata > Mammalia > Rodentia > Ctenomyidae > Ctenomys > Ctenomys sociabilis. Next base: position 4,166 of record PVKA01005108.1, read on the forward strand.
GATCAGTATGAGTCTGATCTAGTAGTGAGACCCTGTAGACCCTTCCCCCCCCAAAAAAAGGATGATTTTGATTGGAAGTGTATTCCGATGTAGTTACCTGAGAGGTAACTAGTTTTCAGTTTGATAACCCCAGGATTTGACACATATTTCAGAAACATGGGGTATTTCATCAGGCAGCAAGACGAAGTATGTTAAACCAGTCTTTCCAAAAAGGTATTGCTGGAAATGGTCTTCTTTTATGAACTTAACTTGCTTTTAAACAAGATTAATTTTTATTGCAGAGGCTTCAGTGTTATAAAGTGTGCTCAAAATATGGAAAGGCTATGGCTCTTCAAGGATAAGGTAAAAAATTAGCATGTGTCTTAGGATCCTTTTGTTCTCAGAGGGACTGTAACCACATCCTAGAACTCAGATGGAGTTGATGGTACAGATTTTTTTTATCTCTTCCCATCAAGAACTGGGTTCCAAAACAATACTGATACTCTGTCTCACCCTGGAAAGAATAGCTATTGTCAAAAAAAAAAAAAAAAAAGAATAATAAATGCTGGAGGGGTTATGAGAAGAAGGGAACCCTTCTCCACTATTGGGAGTATGGACTGGTGCAACCACTGTGGAAATCAGTGTGGAGATTCCTCAAAAAAATAGGGTATCTTCTAAGAAGAATTAAAGACATTGTACCATAGTGATATATGTGCACCCATATTTATAATAGTGTCATTTGTAATATAGCTAAATCCTCATAACAACCTAGATGCCCATTGACTAAGAATAGATTTTAAAAGATGTGGTTTATTTTCTTGTATATTACTCAGCCATAAAAAAATAAATAAATAAACCTGAGAGTTTTATAGGTAAATGGGTGCAACTTGAGAACATCCTTGTAAGTGAAGTAAATTAGACCCACATGTGTATACACTGCATTGCCTCACTAGTATGAGAAGCTACCTGGGTAAATAAGATCCAAAATGTATAGTCTATATTATGCACAGGGAAGTGGCTGCTGCTTGTGGCCACACTCTGCCAGTCTCCTGCACTGGACTGACTTCCTTATGTGGAGGTCTTGAGCCATGTGTCAAGAGGATGAAAATGGAAGCTGCCTGATCTCCTTGAATCTGAGCCTCTGTAACTTACGTCACACTCTGTCACATTCTATTGGTAAAAATGAGTCACAAGGCCAGCCCAGATTTGAGGGATAGGTAAATAAGACTGAAATCCTTTTTTTTTAATTTTAAAGAGAAAAATATAAAAAAATTCAAAGCAAGATAATATGAGGGTAACAAAGGATAATACATCACATATTGTTATCTTTAAATTAGTTACTCAGAGTATAAGATACGAGCTTTTAATTGTCCAAACAATATTAACATAAACCTTTCTTTTCAATGAACTAAAATAAATCTATGGTTTAACTATCATGGTTTGTTTTGCTTTTCCCTTCTTTTGTCCATAAATTGTTTATTTATTTATTCAAGGCACTGGGGATTGAACTCAGGACATTGTGCTTGCCAGGCAGGCACTTATGACACTGAGCTATCTCCCTGGCCCTATTGTACATTTTAGATCTTATTTACTCTTTTAGTTTCTCATACTAGAGAAACAATACAATGTTTACACGTGTATATCTGATTTATTTTACCTATAATGTGGTCTCAAGTTGCATCCATTTACCTATAAAATTCTCTAGTTTATCCTTCTTTATGGCTGGGTAGTACTAAGTTGTATAAAAGGGCCACATCTTTTATATCCATTCTTCATTGGATGGGAATTTAGGTTGTTTCCAACATCTAGCTGTTGCAAATTGTGCTGCTCGAGTAACCCAGGGAATGACAAATAATACATTATTGTTGTCTGAAGCAATTTGTTACAGCACCAAAGTTAATAGCTGTACCAGCACACAACAACTCTGAAGCCAGACCAAAAAAAATATGTGTTTTAAAATCATACTAAGAGGCCTTTTTTGTTTAAATTGTTAGACTGGAGTTTTCTGCGAAGTAGTGAAAAGAAAATAGGTAACAAGAAAATAACACTTTGGTGTGTAATGAGCAACACCAGAAGATTCCAACACATTTTGGCATGAGTGACCCGCAGGCTGGAACTTGGGCTGTCTTAGAAGGTTATAGGGAATGATAGGGAAAGCCTGACCTTTCTACCTGCTCTCAGGGATGTCTTCCCAAAGGCTGACAGCTACCTGTGGAATGACAAATGTCACTTAGGGTTTATTATTACCACTTAACCAGATTTAAGTAGACACAGCATCAAATGCAGCCAATCTGTTCTGCTCACTGACCACTCATGAGACCTTTTCAATGTTCCCATCATGGAGCAGCTTTAATTATTCCTGGCACAATAATCAGGAGCAAACCTGATTGGTAGATGCAGGGCATGTTCTCAGCAGGTGAGATATAGAAGTATAAGAGGGCATGGACAGGTACCTGACTAATGAGTGCCTAGAATGGAGCAGCAGGTCCTTAGACAGGGTCCTCACTGTCTTTGTAGCATCCTAAGGCCAGTGGAGCCATTGACATGGAAGTTTGGGCCACAGCTGGGAGGCCTTTGCCATAATTACATCCAGGCCATTCTTTCAGATTGGAAGATCATGGCACTCAGCCTCTTTACTGCTGGCCATAATGAGTTGGAAGGAACAGAAGATCCAGAAATCATGGGAGCTGGAGTTGGAAAAGACCTACTTGGTTGTGAATCCTATTCTGCTGTCAGAGTTCAACCATTCCCCTTGGGATACCATGCAGCACTTTGTTAAATCTGTTTCCGAATGATTCAAGCTGGGAGTCTTCCAGCCCTTCTCTAGGGATTTGGCGTGGCTTTTTTTGAGGAAGAAATATTCTCCTCTCATTGGTTGGAATTTTTGTTGGTTGGCTCTAGCCCCATCACTCCTGGCTGGTCTCCTTCAGACCACCCTGAACAAGTTCCCCCTCTACCTCTTGGATTCCCACAGTTAAATCTATGTCATGCTTCCGCTGAGCAGCAATTAAACTGAGGAGGAGGGGCCTGCTTCCTAGTGTCTGTTTTCTGAAGTAATGACTTTCCCCAGCTGCTTCATTATTCTGATTCCCTGCTTGGAAGTTTCCCTAGTTCTCCTGTCCCTGTTATATTTCATATATGGGGAAACTGCAGGTACATCACAAATATCATGTAGAGTATTTATTACACCATGAGGATGACATTTTTAGTGAAAACTCTTTGGAATTCTTGTGTTTTGGACCAACTGCGGTTTACATGTCATTGCCTGGTAGGTATAAAGAGCTACCAATGGATTGCAGCTCCTCCAGAAGCTGATAATAATGGCATCATACATCAGTCCTACTCATTGGCACAGCTGTGTATACACTGTGGTTCTATGGCATTTGGGCAAGAGCGGTTGATATAACTCAGTGTATAGTGAGTAGAAGATAGAAATAAGGGTCTGCCTGGTTTATAGCCATTTACAACAGTCTGGGGTGTTTACAAAGCAGGAGGCTGTGATTTGTGGGTTTGTGACTTTGTTACTGACGATACAAGAACAGAATAAGCTTGAGTTTGCCATTGAGCCTCTTCCAGTGTAGGCCATGAGACTGATATTGTAAGAAGGATTTAAATCACTTGTTCTGAGTATGTCCCACAACATTCAGTTCCTAGGATGCATTTTAGGGACTACATGTGGGTAATAATTGGAAGGTGAAAGCTCCTTAACTCTTTCTAAGTCATACAGCTCCACTTTTTATGTTTCATGTACAGAATTGGGTTGCTTGTCAGATTGTTTGATGAATAGTGTTCAATGCTTGGAAACAAAGTTGCAAACCACAGATTCAAGAACTGACTTTTAGCAAAAACAGAGAGAAACCTCTTCAGGCAAGCAGCTAATGATTGTTTCTAGGATCCACATAGATCAATCCATAGGCATTTGAAAGCAGCAGAAAACAAACAAGTAAACAAATAGATGTTTCTGTGTGTAACAACTGTGTCATCAGGAAATTCTTAGTATAAACAGGACACACAAACTGAGACAGTTAAAGTGACAAGGGGAACGGGAGGTCAATTCTAGTCATGGTGCCAGTGACTGCCAAACTCTATCCTCTATTAAGCACTAGCATGAGATTAGTACAAATTGTGTGATGAAAGCTATAATTTATGGAGAGCTTTCTCTGTGTTAGGCATGGCTCATAGGGTGCAACATCATTCTCAGAGGTTCTCTTATCCCCATTTGCCCAAATCACATAGCTGCTAAGCATGCATTCCTTTGGCTAAAGGTCATGCTCTTAAATATTTTGCTGTATTCCCTGTCTCTGTTAATCCCTTTATATTTTTATCACACACACACACACACACACACACCACACACAGAGAGACACACACACACACCCCTCCTACTATAATGGCTTTGCTAAATGAAGTCCCTGAGGGTGGCAAGACTGAAAAAATATCTTGCCAGTTACAGCTTTATGATTAATCCACTGAAAGACTGTCCTGTTACTTTTCACTTGGAAAACTGAAATGTTATATTGTATATAGTCCTCCTTGGTATGACATGAATATGTAAAAAGGAACCAATAGTGTAACTTTGACAATGTGTACTAATGCCAAACTGGCCTGTAAGTAAGGATGTAATCTATGTTTGAGAGTCTTCCTTGACTGATTCACACTCTTCCAGATGTGTGTGTTCCTTCTTTTTGTCATTAACTGGATGATCCAAGGAATTATGTCAGAGTCTGCTGGGATTCTTGGTTAGTTGCCTCCGTTGAATCAAAGTAGGTCTTCTAAAGAATGAATTCAGGAGTTCAGGTTTGTTTTCATAGGTGCATTTGGAATAGCCATGGCTATTTGAGAAACTATTTCACAGCACATCCAGGTGGCCCACATGATCTGCCTCCACACACTGTGCCAAGTCTTTCAACAAGAAGAAAGCTTGCAGTGAGTTCCTCTCAGGGATCAAGTGAGGCTTTCTGGAGGAAATGTGAGCTGGGGTGGGTGCTTGAGAAGTGACCAGTAATCTGTTTCAACCCCAGGGAACCCATTTGTCTGTACAAATTCATAAACAGTGCCTTGGTAGCTGAAAAATGCTCATTTTCTTTCCCAAATGCCTATCTCAGTTTCTGAAAGTGACATTTTGTTGAAGAGTTAATCATACCAGATCATTACAGAGAAACACATGCACAGGAAGTCGTACTCTTGATCCTGCAGCAAATTCTGAGGCTGTCGCTGAGCCAAGCTGAGCTGTTCCTCCTAAAGGAGAGTGTGTTGGTTAAGGAGCTGAGTGAAGTGTCTAACAAATACCTATACAAGCTCTTGTGGATGAGTCTGAGCCGGAGAATGGCTGAGTGTGTGACCTGCCTTGAAAGGACAAGTGACTTATTAGTGCTTTCCAAAGCATTTGTTTCTAAGAGGCAGCTGAAATTCCTACAAGGGAGTGTTTCCATTCATTGTCCATGAGAAAGGAGAGTGAGTGGGAGTGAATGATGCACAAATCTGGAGGAAATGAGTCTGCTCTCATTTGGGATTACAGTGCAGATGAACTCCATATTTTGGTTAGGGAATGTTTTCTTTGAAAAGAAAAAAAGCAAGAAAGAAAATCTTAACTACTGACCTAGTTACTGGAAAGCAGAGTGAAATGTGTTACATGTCTGCTGGAATGGTTACTTTAGTTCTCTCTCTCTCTTCCTCTCCCATTTCTCTCTCTCATTCTCTGTGTGTACATGTATGTAAGACAATGGGCTAGAATTTGCTGGCACTTTTCTGCCATTGGCTCTATTTTCCTGCCAAGGTGGCCAGACCCTGCTGACAGGCTGCTTTAGAATTGCTGTGGTTAGCAGAACTGTGGATCCTTCACTGAATCAGCTCAGATCCATCACTTGAGTATTCGAGTAAATACTGTGTTTATCCTATTAACGAAAAACTGCAGTAGAGGTTTGTCTGGCTAAATTTTCACTGTATAATGGGTAGTCCTATAAGAACCAGCGTCAGTTTTGCACTAGCGATTTTATATTCCCATTCCTATCCTGTTTAAGTCCAGAATTGGTAAGGCTCCATTGTATTTGTGCATTATGGTGATTCAACACTAAAGATCTGAGCTCTTTTACCTTCTAAAGTGTCATTTGGTGCCGCAAACCCACTCTGTATGGCAGGTGCTACACAGGGATCTGGTGTTGCATAGGGAGACATACTCCACCCTGTCCTCACAGAGTTTGCTGTCCACAGGTGTTTAAGTTCTATAGCTCAGGGGCTTGAAGTATGGAATTCATGGCACCTGAGAGCTGCTGATGTGAGAGATTCCCTTCTCACAGGCCAGGCCTCATTTCTATGCCTGTGCTGATGGTGATCAGTGATTGTCCTTGGTGTCCCACACAAGAGCGAGGGAGGAGGGTGTTTGCCCACCTGTCTTCCTACTTGGCACATGTGCCCCCTAAAGGAGGATATGTCTCCAGCTCTCTCTTGATCTTTAAGTACCTGCCTGGAAATGTGGGATTTAATCAAAGACTTACATAGACTTCATAACTCCTTCCCATACCACCTGCCCTTCCTCAGTTTACATGCATCAGTGGTGCTATGCCTTGCCTGTTATTTTGTCCTAACTGTCATGGTGTATGGGTCTCCCATCACCCTCACTCAGCTAGGTATACTAAAGGTGACCTATCTAGGGAGGGAGAGTTTATCAGCCTGTGGAACCTTCCTGTTCTGAGATCACTGGAACCATGCCCCAAGGGCAGCCTCGTACAGAAGATTACATTCTTCCTCTGTGCTCTGCCCTCTACAAGGGATAGCCCAGGAAGGGTGAGTACAAAAAGGGCACATACCTGGGGTACCCAGGAAGTTCTGTGACATGTGTATCCCTATGGACAGGGCTGACTCAGGGAGGTGCCCTAGAGGTGGGAACCTCTGCTGTGGTGCAGTGCCGAGTGCTCATGGCAGTGCAGTGGTGCAGATGAAGACTAGACCTCCTGCAGGGGGGCACTGGTCTAAAGGGAAAGCTTCCCTGGGAAAGGAGGACTTGAATGAGAGCTTTAGGGGCAGATATGAGGCAGACCTGTGGAAATGAAGAGTGAAGGAGAAGAGCATGCAGCAGCATGGGATAAGCTCAGCAGGAGCTGCACTGGACTTGTAGGAACTGCCCAGAGGAGTGACCAGTGCCTTCCAGGATACAAACAGCAGCCACAACTCAGGGGAACCCACCAGAAGAAATAAATCCTAGGAAGCCCTAGGAAATAAATCCCAAACATCCTTTGCCAGGATAGTGGGCAGAGGGACAAGGACATATAGATGTAACAGTCCTCTTGAGGGGAGCCTGGGAGTGTGCTACTGATGGGGCACAGTATATTTCTGATTCAGAAGGCCCTGCTGTCTAGGGAAGGAAAGCAAGCAGTAAGCCCTGGGGAAGTGTGGGGCCTAATATAAGGTGTTACCTTTCCTTTTTAAGGCAATCAGAGCCATTATATAATGCTGGAGAATTTACTTGTGGAAGATGTGGAAGTAGCTGAACAAACTTTTAAAGTGAACCTAGAGGTCATAGAGCCGTTACAGTTCTGACTTCCTTCTTAAAGCAAACTCTTGTAATAATTCAGATTCAAAGGATTCAAATGTTGCTTATACTACAAAGGAATTTTTAAGCTTCACCATTGTGGTCTACTCTGCCATTTGTGGGCATGGTAGATGCAGGGATTGACCACCCTCATTTAAATAGGTACATAGGTGCTCATGGCTGCTGTGACTGTTTCCATAGTCTTTTCATGCAAGTCTGAATGGAGGGTTGTTTTGTATGTGTTTGCAGCATGGTCTTTTATGGTTTTATTTTTTATGTTTTTTTTTTTCTTCAGCATACTGTATCCTCTGTCACAGGAAGGTTGGGACCTGTTTTAGTAACTGGTTGTTGTTTGCCAGGATGGCCACATGCCTAATTTGCTATAAGAGTGAGTAAGAGGGACCTTAACACCTTTCAGAGAGCTTTTTATGCCTAGCCTGGAACTTGGATAGAGGTGATGGATCAGGCCCTGCCTTTAGAGTTCACATGCCCATGGCTCTACAAGTGGGCCTACACTGGAAACAGGCTCAGCTCAAGTAGCCTCCTTTACTGGCTCCCATATTTCAGGGCCACTTGGTGTAACTCAGGAGAGAACAAGAAATTTCAGAGAAAGTAGTTATAAGCTTTGGGCCTTGGGGTGTGTTCATATTTTATTACCAGTGAACACAAAGTGCTTTCCCTTGCTAATTCCCCAGGTGTCTGAGACTTTCCTCGCCCAGAGGCCCTACTGGTTGAGAATCTGCCCTGATAGCAGGTATACCTCAAGCTGAAGCCAAGGGAATGTGACAGATGTTTGGGGAAATTGAGCTACTCATTCCAGGGCAGTATCTCAAGCAGTTCATTAAGTGTGCACTTCCTGTAAGTGGGAGGAAAAGAGTTTTCTGTCCATTTGTTCTTAGTGCTATACTGGCCTTTTTGTCAGTGGAGACCTCAGGCTTTGCCCAAACCCTTCCATGATTCTTCTTGGCAGTGCTATAGGTCACTGTTGAATGGTCACCATGGGCATGAGAACATCACAGACACTGGCGTTTCCTTGTTGTTAAAGGTCAAGTATGTGAGATGAAATCCTCCATGACCCTTACCAAGGGAAGGGCTGCCAAACAGGATGGTGAAGCTTGCACATACAGGCACATGACTCCCAATTGGCCCTCAAGAGCCTCTTTAGTAAAGCTGTTGTGTACCTCTGTGGAAGTGGAGCTGTTGACCAGACCAGACCACAGTTAATACTATGAATTGTATAGCTAGTTCTGGTTTATTTTTAAAATAAACCAGAGTGCATGAAGTGTCATATAATAATTTCATATGCTTCAATACAGAATGATCAAATCATGGTGATTAGCATATATATCTCCTTAAATATTTATCATTTCTTTCTTTATGTTGGAAACCTTGAGCTCCTCTTTTTATATAATATATATACATATATACATATAATAAATTGTAAGGTGTAGTTATCCTTCTATACTGTAGAACCACAAGGCTTATTTCTCCCATTGTTACTTTAATTTCTCATTCATAGGTCAAAGCTGGTTGTAGAAAGGCAGTGCCAGCAGGATGTTTGAATAGATGCCACAGACCACAGGTGCCCAGAACTCCCCACATACCTCTACTGCCACGCAGCTCAGAGACACTGAAGATGACCTGAGTAGTTCTCCTTCCAAACAGTTCTTGCTGGTGACTATCAGGCCTTCTGCATTTTGAAGGCTGTAAATGCAAGGCTGTAGTGGTCCCTGAAAAGGACAGCTGAGGCCAGATCTGTGGCCTGTTGAGACAGTGAGACATTTAAAATTTATAAGAAGGAACTTGCTTGGAAACCATTGTTTTTGGAAAGACACATCATGTTTCTTCTGTCCGTTTTGCAGCGTTGGCAGATAAAATGCTGCTTCTTAGAGATCATCACCAGTCTCTTTAAGGAAATAAACAGTCTCTTTTCACTTATTACATAGTGAATGGCTGAAATGTTAACAAAGATGACTGGAAGAGTTCCATTTTATAGTTTAGTCAACATAAAATATGTCTCTTAGCATGTAGGGAATGGAGAGTGATGGACATGATATGTTTTATGTTTGCTACACTGTTCAGCACTTTGGTGGTATAAAAGAAATGCAAATAAATAAGGGTCTGTTCTGTCTGAAGAAAGGAAGTTGCAGCAGAGAATGTTTTGTACATACAATGTTTTAAAATGTATACATTTTAGGGGCTGGTTAGCTCAGTGGACTAAAGTACCTGCTTAGGCAAGTCTAGGCAAGCACAAGGACTGCAGTTGTATTCCTAGCACCACATGCTATGCTAGCCACCAGGGCAGGCTGAGCAGGCCACAGAGTCCAGGTGTAGTGGTGCACACATATGATCATAGCACTGGAGAGGCTGAAAACAGGAGGATCACTGTGAGTCTGAGCTGCGTAGTGAGACCCTATAACAACCAAATACATTTTATAAAAAGTATGCATTGTTTATAACATACTGTGCTGATCGTCTGTCGAGGCCACTTACAGTTTATCTGCAAAGTCACATGGTCTTTATGAGATATGAAATGCTACATTGTGTAGTCCTGACTAAGTACACTGTGAGATCAGAGAAGGAAGAGATTTGTGTGGGCTGAAATTGAATTAAAAAGTATGTCTTAATTACCTTTAAGGGTGGCGATTGAAAATACTAACTGACTTCTTAACAGTACACAGAAGTGTTTGTTTTTGCTTCTGTTTTACTCCTCAAAATACAATAAAATAAAAAAGACAATACACAGAGATGGCTGATTTTTATAGAAGTTGTGTGTGGCTCTAAGAAAATTCCAAACATGGCTATAGCAGCTGTGTGGCTTTAAGACTCATTACACCAGCCGACAGCCTCAGATGCTAATGTGGGGAGCCTGGCCAGAGACCTAGGCAGACTATGGGGCCTCATTCCCTGCCCTAGGTGATGGCTTGGAATTTGGGACAGTTCTCGGTTTCAGTGGGGGTGAGGGTAAAGTCAAAGGTAATAGAAAAGATAATTTGTTGACAAATATCTTTTGAGCAGCAGTTAAGAATAAGAATAACAATACCACCTTTATTGAATATATATGGTATGCCAGGCACTGTGCTAAGCACTTCACTTTTATTTCTCAAAATAATTCAGTGAGGTAGTAAGTTCAGGGCTACTCCTAATTTCACAGATCGGGAAAGAGACAGAGCATGCGGGGTATCATAGTTCATTTGTGCTGCTATACTGGGTAATTTATAAAGAATAGGAATGCATTTCATACAGTTCTGGAGACTGGGATGTTCAAAATTCATTATTGGTGTCACTGGAGGCTGTTGTCCTTTTGATACTGCATCCTCACTTGAAGAAAGGACAAGGAAGCTCTTTATAAGAGTATTACTCTGTCCATGAGGGGAGAGCCCAAGTGATGTAGTGACTGTCCAAAGGCCACATCCCTTACTACCACTGCATTGGATGTGGTGTCAATATTAGTTTCCAAAGGGACACTATCATTCAAATCATAGCAGGGACCTAACCATGTGCCATGGGTTTTCATTCTGCTGTGAATGACAGAACTAGGAAGTGTACATGTCTGGCTCATATTCTGAAGAACTTTGGTGTTGGACCACTGAATGACAGAGTATCTGATGTGTGGCTGCAGACCTTAAGGGGTGCAGCTGTATGAAGAGGTGATGGTAGCTCCTCCTACAGGGGTCTTTTGGGGGAGGGGAAATGTGCTAGGGCAGGTATGGTTGCTGATCTTAGAGTTGTGAAAGGAACTAAGTGTGTGGTTGTAATGCTACATGGGCAGTTGTTGATTTGGAGGACAACTGTATTGTGGAACAGCTACAAATTCAGGTTGACAATAGGCTTGAGTAGAACTAGCTGTATGCAAGGCAGGAGGAAGTAGAAAGAGGATAAACAGGAGTGCCTGTATCTCATCTAAAACCATTAACCATACTAATTGTAGCCCTGTCACCATGTGGAAATGTGGGCACAAGATTATCAATTGTGCTGATAGTTTTCCACCAGAAGCCTGGGTTTTACATTGCTATTTAGTCTTTGAATGTTTGATCTGATTTTTAAAACACTAATGGGTCAGTTATTGTATATAAGCTTCCAATTTCTAACCACTGGAGAAGTTTGAATAGAAATTAAGCTGTAGGCATTGGAAACCCCAAGAACAGAACAGGATAGCAGGTATATCTTGCTCTGTGATCAGGTGACAGTCACCTGGAGAGCTTGTGAAAGGTGGATTCTGATTGAGGAAGTCCAGGGTGAGCCTGATGGTACAGAAGCGGGCCTGGATTAAAGATTTAAGGCAGCATCTAGGCACAGCTGGGAAAATACTGTGATGAAGGCCTGCCAGCTATATGGACAGAATAAAGGGAAATGGGCTCACAGGATACCATTGCTGTGTCATACTAAGACTGCAAGGTAAATGTTGTGTTACGGTCATTTCTAGGGTTTCCGTATAGAGCAGAATTGGTGAGAAGCTTTTGAACTTTATATTCTGTGTGAACCACACTCCTTCATCTTTAAAAAAAAAAGGCAACAGTCTCATCTCTTTGTCATCTGGGAAATGGGGATCAGACTGTTATTAAGCTTTCAACTTGGGTGGGATACAGGGAGAGTTAACTGATTGGCTCTCACTTCTCTGTGTTTGAGAGTGAAAAATATGTCTTGCATATGTTGGTGTTCTGTTACTTCCATGTGGCCTTGGCATCCCTTCAGCATGGGGTCAGTGGGGGGAGGAAAGGGTGGATGCTAAGGAAATTGCTTTGAGCAGAAATCATCTTGTTTCCATTCACTAAGAGCTGTTCTTGGAGCCCTTCTCCAAGTCCTCTGCCTGTGTTCAGTACCCTTGGAATTGTATGCCAGGAAACAATATGATCTTTCTAATTGGGCAAGTGGGAGGAGAGGGTTTGTGAGCTGAGATGGTTGGCAGTTGACACCTAAAAATAGATCTTTTTCCTTATGAATAAACATTTTGGGAAACAAAAAGCCTTGCTCATTTTTACCATTCTGGACCAATATTGCCTTGGAACATTAAAGAACTGGGCACTGAGTGGGTCCAAGCACAGGCAGGTGGTCGTAATGCCAGCAGGATTGAAGTTGCCATGGTGACTATACCCTTGGAGAATGCCTCAGTAATCTCCAGTGAGCAGAAGCAATCTCAGATCCAAGGCAGGGGTAGAGACCTACGAACAGTTACCTGATGTAAAAAGCAGTTACTGATTCTGGGGGCTCTGGGCTGGAATCTGAGTTTCTGTAGTTCTTAACAGGTCCATGCTACACAAATGCTGCTGGCCCAGGGAGTTCATGTTGAGTTGCAAGGGCAAGAACACATCTATGGTCATTGGGGCTTTGAGGAAGGGCAAAGAAAGCAGAGGAAGGAGCTGGCCTACTTCGTTTATGTTAAATTTGACCTAAGCTACAAGAAGGCAGGTGTTTGAAAGTTGTCTCTTATTGCACAAAATTCTATATAACCATGGTGACATTTCATATAATTACAACATTTTGAGTGCTATGTATTATATTATTGGTAAAATGACTATGGTCGGACAGAATCTGAACAATGTAGATATAACTAACTCAGGAAGACAGTCCTAGGCTCGTCAATGTATAACTGAAATTCTTGCAACAACAAAGTAGACTTTACCAGAACTGTAAGGGTGAAGCAGAGTCCAGATGTTAAAACTGTGAAACAAAAAGCAATTTGATGAGAAGTAGGTAGTTTGTCCTTTTCAGAAGAAAACAACATTCCCTGAGAGACCAGGGCTCCTGGGTGCCTTGATATTATGATTTGTGTATATTTGTCCCTCATGCAGTCATTGAGGTTCAGTTCTACAGTTTGTGATTAATTCATGATCCAAGGCTGGGATTATGGGTGTGAGTGCTACACCCCGCCTGGGGTGGGTAGCCTGAATGTAACATAAGAGAGGCAGAGAAACAGATTTGCTCTGTTGCCATTGTTGTTGTTACTCCTCCATTTTGCTCTCTGCTTTTTGCCACTGCCGTGAAAGGCTGCTCTCTGCCTTGTGCCAGTCTGCCTTGGAGCCAGCCAAGTATAGAGTGAAACCTCTGATAACTGAGCTAACTAAACCTTTCCTTCCTTCATTTTGAATGTCGGGTATTTGTCCCAGCAACAAGAGACGAGTAACTGAGACACTTGAGAATAAGTGGATTTAAGAACTTAAAGGCCAGCACTAGTGGTGGTTCTATAAGCTCCTGAATTTTATTCAGAGGTAGGGAGCAGACTTCATTTTACTGTCTTTGAAGGGTATCTGATGGAGGGCATCATGCTGATGGATTGTGTCTGCACAGCAGAGATGGTGGGTATTTGCAGTGCCATATCATGTGCTGTGTCACTACTTACTTCCACATGACCACAGTTAACTAACTGCTGGGCTATTTTCAGAGCTGCACATGGTCTCCTCTGTTAAATCTAGATGAAAGCCAGTGATCTACCAGGAACCTACATTTCTACAAGTCTCCTACATCCCTTTGTGATTCCTACATCCTTTGGAGTATGCCTAAGACCCCCAAAGGGAAGATTTGTTGGTCTGTTTATACAACTGAAACCTGAAGGCACTAGCTTGTGATTTTGATGTTTACAGGTTCATCCAGAGCCTGCTATCTTATGGAGATGTGGTCAGGTCTGTGAGGGAGCCTGCACCCTACATGTCCAGGTATGAGGTGCTGCTGCAGTGGAGCTCAGTGGCCAGTAATAACAACTTGTCTATGCTGGTGCTGGGGAATTCCAAAGGTACCCAAGCCACACCCTTGCAGGATGAAAGGATATAACCTCTCCTGCTACAAAGGAGCCAGGACCTGGGAGGCATAAGCACAAGGGTCAAGGCTGGGGCTGTGTGAGGGAGCTGTTCCCAGGAGGAGTCTTCTCTCTGCTGGCTGTGCCTTCTTAGTGTGGCTGTGGTGGGGAAAGGGGTCCTAGGCCCTCCTTGCTCTTCTTTATCCATCCTCTTTACAGTGGCCACTGTGCAGTTTCTTCTTCCTCTGCAGAGGGGCAGCAGCACGATTGAGAAGCTGGTTTCTGATGGCTTCCTATGTGTTCCCATTAGGGAGTTGCCTAGCTGAGCAGGATCCCCACTCACCTTGCCTGCATACTCAGGACTGTCTTTGTGTTCTTTTTACCACCCTCCTTTTCTGCTGGAACCCCTCCCTTTATCGGGCCCTGTGGCATGTCTCAAGATGCAGATGAAGCCTCATTTTCTTCTGAAGGACCTAGAGAATGTAAGTGGACAGGAGCAGTTCTAGCACGCTATAAAATGTGCTTTTGCTTAAGACATTGACAGCCTTTCTTCCTACATAGTACAAATACGTTCCACTTATAACAAAATGCCCTGAAACCTTAAAAGTCTTCAACATGGTCTCACAACAGAGAGCAAAACACAGTGCTCTGACATCTGCAAAGCATAGTTTAAGGGACTGTGCAATTTGGGCAGCGTTCATCTCTCTAAGCCTTGCCTATCTCTGTCTCTGCTCTTGAGTACAGCTTGACAGGAATCAGGAGTGTCACCAAAATAGGTTGGGTATAGTAGAGGTACTTTGAGGTACTTGGTGGCATCATTTGCTTCTAATGGGGTCTCGTGACAAAGCACAGCCTTCTAATGTGTGGGTAGAGGAGGTCCTGGACCTTACATGGCAACCTGGACACCAAAGCCAATGCTTCCCCCTGAGGAATGAAAGCCATACCAGTAACGTGGAACATAAGGAAGATGGACCCAGGATCTGGAGCTCTGCCTTTTTCTTCTGGTTCTGCCTTGAATCAGGGAATGAACAGAAAAAGCAAACTCAGAAGTCACCAAGCAGTGGTAGTGTGAGTCAGTATCAGGGAATGGTGAGGTACCAGGGTGCCACAGTCTCATTAGTAGTTCTGCGAGGGACCCCAATAGCTCCCTTTCTTATGGACTGCCTCATTATGAAAGATTCAGCTGAGGCCCTGAAGGAGCAAATCAGCCTGCCCAGAGACTCAGAACTAGAAGAGGAACAGATTCTTGGGCCCATAGTCAGGTTTTCTCTCTTCCACATCATGGTGAGTTCTGGGACTGCACCTGGTACCACCTCTGTCTGGGGAGTTCCTGGTGGATCCAGGCCCAAGGAAGCCAGCCTTTTCTGTCCTCCCAGCCTTTGGCCCCTGTGAGTTCCCTTCACTTTCCATCTGGGAGAGACTCCAGGATATTGTGAAGCCAGGTCTCTGGTTCACAGTGAGCTCCAGTTCATACAGTTCTGGGGCAGGGGCCTACTGCAGTATTTCCATCTGTTAGCATCCCTTATCCCATGATTGGCTTGGCTGCACTGCTCAGCATCTCCCAGTTGGGGCTGCAGTGGACCCTGTTCAGTGAGTGGGCTAGGAAGGCCATGGGGGCCCACTGCCAGAGTCAGCTGTCTCCATCTCTGTCAGGTGCAGGGCCTCTGCTCATTCGCTATGCTAATAGCCTCCCTGGCATCTTCTTTCTTACACCACTGGCTTAAAGTGTAGGCAGGCCTGAAGGGAAGATTTAAACTTTTTTTAATAAAACAGCTTTTGTTCTGGGAATGAAAAGAACCAATTTCAGGTGTTGATAAATGTTTGGCAGACAGACTTCTTTTCCTCTTTTGAGGGCTGACCTGCAGATAGGGTTTTGCCAGATGGTTTATACTTAACTCACACAGGCAGGGAGAGATATAAATGAAGCTTGCTTTACTTTTCTTCTGCTGAAAAAAGGGCTCATGCCCTTGCAACAAGAGCCTCTAGTCTAATCACTAATGTCTTTCTAGTCACTGTGGACTTTCCCCATTCCCTTTGTTCAGGGAGATTGGGAAGCTCTGCTTTTACTTACCTGTTCCCTGATACCTTATGCCACCTTCCCTTACTTCCCTAGTATCAACAGCATACCTCAGGGCCAGCCAAATAGCTCAGTGGATTAAAGCACCTGCAAGCAGGTTGTATACCCTAGCCAGCTGTGCCAGCCCTGCGCCCAGGGCACACTGAGATGGCAGCGATTGAGACTGAGCATGGAGACGTGTACCCGTAATCCCAGCTCTTGTGAGGCTGTAAACAGGAGAAATGCAAAGAGTCTGATCTAGTCGTGAGACCCTGAACGCCCTGTAGAACCTTCCTTAAAATACAGAAAACAAACAAACAAACAAAGCACACCTCCAAGCTAATGCTTGCAATGATTCCTTATAATTTCTTTTCTTACATATTTGTCACAAGTCTTACAGAGAATTGCACAAGGCAACATTTTGTTCATATGGTTTGAATTACTCTCCTGACACACAGAACAAAGCTTCATTTGTTTAAAATATACTGCAGTTAATACTTCATGTTCAGTGCTTCCTGGTATGTTTTAATGCAGAGGTATTCCTCTTGTGTGGGAGCAGTATCAGGGATGGGAAAGATGTCATCTAGAATCTTGATTATTGATAAGATAACACTGACCTAGATTAAATTTTTGCTCCAAACAACAGCTCCATTTCAATGAAGGTGATAATTTTATCATTGTGTTTAACATTTTTTTATGTATAGTGTGTATCAGCTAAGAACTACATTTATCAGTTGTTGGAAGAAATAGACATTTTGTAAATGAGAAGAGGACAAGAAGTGGAGAAGGGGATGTAAAAAGAACTATGATGTGTCACGTACATGTAGCAACTCCAAGCAATGGATACAGTCTTTATGTACTGCAAGTATATACTAATAATAATTTAAAAAATTCAAAAAAGACTACATTTATCCATTATTCACTGGAACCCAGTTGTAGTGCTTTAAGTAGATTAAGTCTTACTGTTTCAGGCCACAAGAAACCCTGTGGTGGATGGACCAACGTGTCAGCTTCAGTGTCATCAGAAACTTTCTTTTCTCTCCTATAGTTGGCATAGGCTTTTTTTCTGAGCCCTGGCCACTAGATCTTTATGATCTTAGGAGGGGAAAACCCAGTGTCAAAGCTGAAACATGTCCCTTGTTTGAGCTTTCAAAGAAGCCTGTTTCCATCTCTTTCCCATCAGTCAGCACACCTGCAGAGGAGGGCAGAAAGTGCTGACTTTTTAGCTGGGCTCATTGATAACCACCAGAAGGTCAGCTTTCCATAAGGGCCAGGACTGAGGTCTGACAAGCAGGGCATACATCTTTGGTATAAGATTTAAAAAGTCTGCCAGGGTGTTGATGGTGCATACCTGTAACACCAGCACTGTGAGAAGCAAAGGTTCAAGTCCCACCTAGGCAACTTAATAAGATGGGAGAATGGATGTCTGAAAATAAAATATTTAGAAAGGTCTGAGATGTAGCTCAGTGTACAAACCACGGGTTCAATCTCCAGCACCAAAAAAGTAAAGCAGCACCAGAAAGACAACATAGCTACGTAGCATATTAGAGCCTAACAGGGAAAAAAAATGAACTGATAATGGTGATATTGCATTTTAAATGCTGATATTTTATTCATTGCAGATTTTTAAATAAATTGCTGATTTTAAAGAAATTGCATTTTAGGGGAGCCGGGGAGATGGCTCAGTAGAAAAAGTGCTTCCCTGGCAAGTGCAAGGGACTGAGTTCAATCCCCAGTTCCACCAAAAAAAAAGAACATTGCATTTTTAAAGATATATTACGATTAATTCATTTTTTGCACCTCCTTAAATTTTGTATCCTGGCTGAGTGCCAAGTCCTTGCCACAGGTTCTTTTGACAAAGAAGGGAGAATGTGTGTACCTAGCCTAGCTGTCTGTCAGGAGAATATCCACTCCTTACTTAAATCCTTATGCTTTGCCACTTATGAAATAAATAAACTTGTAGTTGAGGGGATACCATTCATGGGCCAGGGACTATAAGGTTTTATTTCTGATTACTGGGCAGAAACAAGAGTACATGTGTAGTCCTGTGTTAATATAGTAATGCCCCAAATCTGTGAGACCCACGGGCTCAGCAGACCTTGGCAGGTGCTGTAGATCTGTAGGCAAATGGCCTCATTGCATGATGAATCCTTATCAGGAGGGAAATAAACAAATGCAGCATGCTGTGTCTTCCATGTAGACAACTCTCTTAAAGTGAATGTTTGAATTAGCTCAATTTCTTGTGGACTTTTTTAGTGGCTATGTTCCCCTGCAATAAGCACTGAACAAAACATAATCTGAGCTTGCATGCATATGTGAAATCACATAGTTAATAGTGTAACTTTAAGCCGGGCATGGTGGCGCATGCCTGTAAACCTAGCACTCGGGAGGCTGAGGCAGGAGGATTGTTGTGAGTTCGAGACCAGCCTGAGCTACAAAGTGTGCTTAAGGCCAGCCTGAACTGCATAATGAGACCCTGTCTCAAAAAGAAAAAAAAAAATAGTGTAACTTTATTAGTAGACACATGGTACAGGGGTTTTATTTCTTCACAACTTTTACCAGTCACATTTCACACTTAATAGAAATTTATACTTTAAAGTTCAAATTTTTCTAATTTTTTTTCTAAAACTATGATTTTTGGCAAAGATCTGATGGCATTATTAAAAATAACATGAATAGCTTCTCTCATGACAACCTCATGGGGTCAAAATGTCATTTGCATAATCCATTGTGCAGAAGCTACCTTCTTCTGCTCCTGCTTCTCCCCTCTGCCCTCCCCCTTCTACTTCTTCCTTACAATTTTTAAAAACCAAAATGTTGGGGAATGGAAATAGCTCAGTAGTCTAAGCTCCTTCCTAGCAAGCATAAGGACCCGGATTCAATTCCTAGAAACACATGCCGTGTGCACTATGCAGGCCACCAAGGCTGGGTGTAATGGCGTATACCTGTAATCCCAGCACTGGGGAGGCTGGACCAGGAGTAGCACTATAAATACCTTATACCAAATACACTTTAAAAATCGTTAAATGTTAGTACCCAAAACAAAAACACAAGTGCTTTTGGAAGAGTTGTTACTTTCAAGAGCCTCATTATTTCAAGGATTTAAAAAAGCATTTTGGCTGCTCCTCCCTTTTTGCTTTTGCTTCTTTTGCTATCTTCCATCTCCACGAACCTCTGCTATGTGCCACTCTGCCTTAGAGCAGCTGAATGTAGACTGAAACCTCCACAAAATGTGAGCTGAATAAACCTTTCCTTCCTTAACAAAATAAATAAATAAATAAAATTTTAAAAATTGGCTCTGATTCACACCCAATGATTTTGTAAATTCTTACATTGCACAAACCCATGATTCAGTCTGTCAGATGATTTCCTTCTGTAGCACTCCCTTGTGTTACAGAAATTCAGTGATTTATTTCCCAAATCCTTTCATCTCTCTTCTTGTGTAGTGCTGAGTATTTAAAGCTAGGAGCATACTGTCGCCCAGCAATGTCCCAGTCTCACTGCACACAGCCTTGGTCTATTAGGCACTACCCTGGCTGCCTGTAGAGCACTTGTAGAAGGCAGTCTGTGACCTCCTCTTTAGGTACAAGTGCTCTGACAGCGACATTAAGTTACCAGCAAAAGACCATTTTGGTTCTTACAAAGACACCTGCTACAGAATTCCAAATGTTGAGATAGATAGACTTAATTTTAAAGAGTAAGGATACTTGCCTTTGAGAGGGCTCTGGCAATGAATGTTTGGTTAGTTGTTTTCAATTGGGTGGTTTTGGAGTTGTTGTTGTTATCAGCATTAAACTGGTTTAAATAGAGTTATCTTTGTGGGCAGAACTGATAAGCATGTTTGAAATGAGTGTTAGAGGAAATGCTTTGAATTTATTGTTAAACTTAGATGGTCAGTGGAGCAGTCTCCCCAGCTGTGAGTCATGATAGCAGTATCTCACAAAAAGCCAGGAGGGAGTTAAATGGTAATGCATTTATCAGGAGCAGTTGTCACAGTGCCTGCCCTGGGGTAGGCCTTGTAAATGGTACTGTTGACATTCTGCAACAACACATAGACATGGTGGTGAGTTGGTGTGAATGAGTTAAAGGACATCCTGAGAGTGTGAAGTAGGCAGTGTGCAAACAGGGCTGACTTGGGCATTGGGATTTTCAACTGGAAGGTACATTAAGCAAGACATTTGCAGCAGGTAAATTTCAGTAATTAAAAACTCATGAAAAATGTGTTGTTTCAAACATTTCAGTATTGTTTGCTTTTACTGAAAAGTTACCCTGAGGAGAAACTCAATTTTAGGTAGAGTAGCTTAGAGATTAAAACTTATCAGCAACTATCAGCTTTAGAAAATAAAGAAAGGGGGCTTGTTAGAACTGAGAAACAAGAGAAATGAGAAGCAGAAGCTGATGACTCTTAGATGTTCTGCTCCCTTGTCCAGGGCCCATCCACCTTGTGTCCCCTGTAAGTCACAGAGGAAGCTCTCATCCTGCAGTTCAGTAAGCATGTTCTGCACAGACAGGGCCAGGGGTGTGGCCAGTTTTGCCAACTGAATTGTGTTGTTCAGTTTCTCTTTCAATGGGACTAAAAGCTGTTGTGACATTAATATCTGTTAATTTGTATTTTCCCTCTTTTCCATGTGAATAAACTGAAGGCTAAAACAGATTTTTCTTTGACTCTTTTAGAAGTTCAGTGAAACAAGCATTCTAAACTTGTTTTCAGACAGAAGACTTTGCCTGAAAAACATGCAGGTGGGCAGGTGGAAACAGCAGGACCAGATTTCCAATTCTTTTGAGTTAAAAACTATCACAAGTGGCAGGGTAGACTGCCATCCCAGAGGTGAGCCAAGAGTCATGTTGCTGCTCACTAGCCTTCTGCATGTCTAGGTCTTCCTTACATGACCTCACATTTGAACCTTTGAAAAAAGTGATGGCAGCAGCACAAAGAGCTTCCCAGGCGCTCAGTCTTCAATTTTGCTTCCTGATTTCCCCTGTCAACTAAGTTAAAAACAGAGTAACCAAGTGCACTTGTTTTTCTGTTTCCAAGGTGTCTGGCCCCAGCCAAGGCAGGAACAGAGCCCTTTGATACTCAGACTCAGACCTGCCATGAACATACCATGGAGATGGTGACTTGACTGTGGTAGCAGGGAGGTGACTCTTGCCAGCAGGGCGATGTGTTTACAGATTAATTTGAATGTGAATTTAATGTTCACCCCTCTACAGTTTCTCAGAATGGTTTAAGATACTTTAAGTAGACTGTATACCTGTTTGTCAGATTTCTAACTTTCTCTACCTGTTAGATACTTCACCTACACCAAATGCTTTACTTTTCTGTGCTGTGCTTGTGGACATTCTCTATCTCATGAAAATTACCCTGGAAAGTAACTGCCATTGTATCTTTGTTTCAGTGTTGGGGTCACACAGAGGGCATTGTGTGGCCTTCCTTGAGGAAACAAGGGAGGGCTGTCTTGTTTTCCTCATTTGATTCTTAGAATACATTCAGCTGACAGCAACAGAATAGTGTATCAGTGTAAAAAAATTACTTGCCTGGGGGGGGGTTCATGTGGGCACCACTTGACTCAGAAGATTATAGTTGAGTGGGGTGCATTGTTGAAAGTAAATGTGAATTCCCTCAAACAGTGAGCACAAGCCCACTGCCTTTGGGGTTATTATTTCACTTTAAATGAGGAAAGAAAAATATGGTACATTTGGAGAATATAATGGACAACCACGTATCAAGGTGTAACACAAGTCAAAAAATGATAGTAAACAAGATATTTTAACAATTATTTCCAGGTTTTGTCAAGACTGCTATACTTTTGACTGGCTGACTTTTAAGATATATTCCATCTGGTGTTACATTCTGTTTGAGTTAGATAGAAATTCCAAATGATTGTTTCTAATAGCTTATTTCAGATTTGGCGACTGGGTAAAGTCACTAAGTAGTCAAGTCACTCTTGAAAGCATAGGTCCTGATGGATGCATAGTGTTTGTGGCCAGATGTTCCCTTCACTCCCCCTTGGGTGTGAAGCAGCAGCAGAACACGTGCAGATGGGAAGGCACTGTGGGATGCTGAGACTGTCATGGGCCAGAGCTAGCAGGAGGCAGTGGCTTGGGGACCTTTCTCAGTTTTCGCTGAGGTGCCAGGGGGCAGCAAGTGGGAAAACCAATGTTTGGTGCCTTTAACAGTCAGTAGTTTCTGAGCAGGCTGTGCCACTTCCTCAGCAGCTATGTGTGCAGGAAGAAGCAGGAGGGCAGCTCCAGCTGGAGAGATCGGCAGTGTTCCATGTCCGTTCTTCTTGACATTTGGCTGTACTGTTTTCTCATGTGGCATATAATGACTGTCCTTATCTTTCAGTGTCCATCTTTAACATTTCTCACCAGCTTTTACCATAGTATCTTTCCCAAGATCCAGCCTGGTTATTTTAACTTGTAACATTGAGTACCTTTTTTAGCCCTGGTATTTGAGGCCTTCACACTGAGCTACATCCCTAGCCCTTATTTTTTCACAAGTAGCTAAGTTGCCCAGGCTGGGCTTAAAACTTGTGATCCCTCTGTCTCAGACTCCCAGAGTGCTAGGATTATATGCATGCACTACTATGCTTGACTCTGAGTACTTCTTTTCACTATGTAGTTCAGGCTGGCCTTGAATTTATTTTGTAGCCCAGGCTGACCTCAGACTTACAGCAATCCTCCTGCCTCAGCCTACCCAGTGCTGGGATTACAGATGTATACCACCTTGCCCAGCCTCTGAGTACTTCTTACAGGGTAAGAATTTTGATCTTTTCCTCCTTACGTCAGGCTATTTTTCCTGGGTCTATACCTATTTTTTCATTTCATTTTCCCCTTTATTCCTTTGTTCTTTTTTTTCCCCCAAATATAAAACAACTTCATTTCCACCAAGGTTAATAATTAACATGTGTTTGTGTTTTTAACATACTCATCAAGAGTATACTCTGTAGGAGGAAAGTGATCATGATGTAGAGTGTGTCTAAGGAGAATCACATGGGGAGAAAACATTCTTTCAGGCTTTCACAGAGAGCAAATTGGTCAAGCAATGGCCATGACTCATCCACATGACTGACACTGACAAAGGATCTGCAAGATGTAGTATAGGGTTACAGAATAAATCCTGAGGGTACATGACTGGACTTTTCAGATACAAAAGTTACATTTCTTGTTATATAGGTCTCTCTTTATCTTCATCTTAACCATCTAGCAGAAAAGTATAAAACATGAGGTATATAAAGTAAAGCCATATTAATATGCTGAGCTGTGAAAGGCTCAAGTCAACAACTTCTGCAGATAACCCACTACTATTGTGGACTGCTGGACTGTGTTGGATTGTTTTGCTGAATTCACACACCTGTAGTATTTAGGTGCCAATGAAATATCCATCTCTGACAAGACTAAACAAAAAGAGGATACAAAGAAGAACCATTTTGTATTTGTATATACAGAATAGTCAAGGTAGTTACACAGCTATTCTCGCTTAATTCAATGAGTAGAAAGATTTGTATGAGTAGTGTTTGGACAGGATATCCTGTCTGCTTCTTGCACTTTGGATAACCACTAAGAAGATAACAATGTACAATGTATTTTTTAGTTATTGAAACTGTCCTATTAATCAGTTTTAAAACTGTCTCATTGCTCTTTGTTTCTCAATAATTTTTTTTTTTTTTTAAAAAAGGAGTATACTCTGTAGACAGGAGCTTCATGGACAATTTTCTATCAGTAACCACGTGATACCCATCCATTTGCGTCCTCCAAAGTCATGTGTCTGTGATTTTGCTCTTAACCATCATTGCTGCTGTACATTAAATGCTTACTATAAGCCAGCTTTGTGTAAAGCATTTATCTATATTTTCTATATTAACAACTCTGTGAAGTTGGTGTACCACCTCTATTTACAGCTGTGAAAAGTGAGGCACAGAGAGGTTGGTTAGTTGCCCCGCTTTATTTTTGCTAGTGCAGTATAATCAGATTTTGACTTTTACTCCACTGCAGAGATGGTGCCTTAGCCACAAGTAAATAATTTCTAGAGCAGAATTGTCCCCCTTGGACATTTTGCAATGTCCTAAACCTGTTTTTTTTTTTTTTTTTTTTTTTTTTTTGTTATAGCTGGAGGTGCAGTACCAGCATGAAATGGCAAGAAATCAGGGATGTTGCTAAACACCCTGAGTTTATGGAACAATTCCAGCAGTTACCCACCCCCGAGTAGTACAAGTGCCAAGGATGAGAAGCACTTAGTAGATGTGTAGCAGAGCATTGTTTCATCTAAGTGATGTTCTGAAACTGTAATTATTTCCAGAAATATTTCTTATTTGTAGAGTTGTAAAAATTATTTTAAAATTAGTAGAGAGAAAAGATATGTAGCTGTACAAGGAGAGAACATTTCATGAAATCCCTGACTTTTGAGATTCAGAGGAGTCCTAATAGCGCTTCTCCCCTGTTGTAATATGGTCATTTGGATAATTATGGCAGGCATTTTTCCTCTGGTTCTCACTAAAAGGCTACATATGCATAAATTCTCTATTAGATGTCAGCATAAAATCTTACAGTTGTGAAATGTGGTGTCTTGGCCATGCTTAGGTCCCATGAGTGAGTGCAACTCATATGGCCCCACAGAACGTGTTCTTGAAACCCCCTTGAACAGCCTGTGGAAGGCTGCAAGGCCAGGGGCAGAACTGGGGTGATTTGAGCCAGAACTGCATTTCCCTGAGAATGAGGCTCGATGCAGTTTTTGTATGGAGTGTTTCTTGCAGTCTTAATCATAACCTTCTGTTTTTGTGTTCCAGTCATGTGCTTGGCCCTTCTGCATTCCCAGTTGGAGAAGTTTAAGGTCTTTTTGTTTGTCTGAACTCTGGCAGAGAAAATGTAGACATCTGTGTGTTGTCCTGTGTGTTTCCTTCCCTGCAGCCCCCATGAGCCCCACAGCACCCACACCATGGTGGGCTTCCCACTCTCCTTTGTTTCAGCATTGCCCTGTCTGCCTGTTTATTGTATCAGCTACTCAAGTAAAGCACTCCCTGGCACTTTTTGTCTTTTATTTAAACATTTGGGGCTGGAAAATTAAGGGTTAAGCTAAAATGAGACATACCACATCTTAAAGTGCATCTTAGTCCACAGTGAAACTGACTTTAATTCCTGCTTATAAACTGCATTACTTTCTTTTAGATAAAGTGTCTGCTTTGTAGCCGTGGATGTCAGGATTGCTACCAATCTCTGATGACCATTGCACTCTATCCCAGTCTCTCTGCCTTGTCCCTCCTGGACACATTTCCTCCTCATTCTTTGGTCTCCCTTCCCTGTCTTGAACAGATGGTACCCTAACCCTCTTGTCTTTTCACTGCACACTTTCACCATGGGCAATCCCATCCACTCCCCAGCTGTTCTTTTTTTAGTAGCTCCTAAATCTCTCGATGACCTGACTTATATCCATAGTTATCTTGGGTTCTTCTTGGTCTGGACTAGACGCATGACTTCACTTAACATTTCTCTTCTCCCATAGGCTTATTCTGGAGACTAGAAACCTTCAAGAAGTTACATAGAAATCTGTATATTTATGGCTATATCTGTCTATATCTATATCTATATCTATATCTATATCTATCTCTATCTCTATCTCTATCTCTATCTCTATCTCTATCTATATCTATATCTATATCTATCTATATTTCTCTCTTTCTTTCTGAGAAGATAGTTTCCACTGTATTGGCTTCATAGGCTCAACTTAAGGAATCCTCTGCTTCAATCTCCTAAGTGCTATAGGTGTCATCCTTGACTCCTCATTCTCCATCAACTTCAAAACCTTAGCTGGCAGTTAGTCTAGAACTGCCCTGTAAGTAGTTCTTAAGCCTACCACTCCACTACAGTAACTTGGGCTCTTAGCCTGCCTTCCTTGGCCTCCTGGTTGTCCCTGAGCTTGCCTGGCTGTACTGGCATACACAGCCTGTTGGCAGTCATGCTGGCTCTGTAGCTCAGGAGTGTAGAGTTTTATTGGTCTCTTGGTAGTCCTTGGGAGAAAACAGTGGTGAGAGGATTTAGAAAATAAAGACAAGAGATAATAGCTGAGGTTAGGTGCTGATCCATTGTCTGACTGGCAGATGACCCCCAGAATAACAGTAGGGGTGTTTATTTATACTTTTGCAAAGTTATAAGTTAGTTGCCTAGCAACTAATAGCCAACAATGACCAGGCAGAATGTTTTTCTTAAGATTCAGGTAGCTCAAGTGCTTTAGGGACCGTGGCTTTGTCCTGCCCTCACATATATGACCAACTTCCAACTTCAGTGACTCCCAACACAGGAGCCCCCAGGATCATATGTGGTGATCCTTTGCTCCCCACAGTACCTATGTGCACATGGTTGTGTACACATGGATAACATGGGGCATGTTTTGTTTTTCTTCTCATTTCTTGAGTAAACTTGTAAGCATTCTAGAAGTGATTTTTCTACAATGCACATCTGATCTTATTTTTTATACAGTGAAAATCTAGGTCCCCCCCACTCCCATCATAATGTACAGAACAAAGTTAAAAATTCTAAGTACCATACAGATTCTTTAAAGTCAGTCTCCTTTTCCTTCTAAATTTTTTCTGTGCAGGTTCCCTTGCTTCTCAACTCCTGGCACACAGAGCAGCTTTCACCTGAGTAGAACTTGATAGCTCTGGGCTTTCAGTATCTGCTGACTTGCCTGTCACCCCAAACTCCAATCCCCTGAGGATGGGGAGTTGTCACTTTGTGTCTGAGCACTGGCATTTAACCAAACTCCAGAAGTTGCTGGCACACACTGAGATCAGTTCACCATACATTCCTGGATGTGGCCGTGTGGTTTCTGGGGAATGATCAGAAGGCCACTTCAACTCCATTTAATTTCTGATGAGAAAGTCAGGATGCTTGTGGATATTAAGCACCTTATATAGGCAGGAAAGCTTATTGCTCTGCCCCCTTCTGAAAACTGTGCTGGATGGTCAAAAGTTGAAAGACCACTTAGCAGAAAGGGACAAATAGGAAAGGGGCTACAAGTTCCTTTTGGAGAATCACGTGTTATACTCACAAACTCTTCCTCTGGTGGGATCACATGTATGCTCTGTGAAGTACAGCCTTTCTGTGAATAATTATGAGGTATTTGTATAGCTTCCCAGGACTGAGGGTACTGCCTTTTGTAGCAGAAGTGCACAGGGGCAAAGCCAGACTAACCACGTGTCACCCCAGCCCTTTGACATACCACATGGATTCCATGTCTAGCAATGCCTATTTGTCTTCTAAAGCTGCCTAATGCAATGTTTCCTTAGGGTTTCTTTCTGGACAGGATTTGTATTAGATAGCCAGGCTCACTTAAAGGTCATCTAATTTCTTTGAAAATCTTCATAAAGGATTCACAAAGAATTCTGTGAGTTGCTAAGTAAATTTGAATATGTAAGAGGAGCTGTGAGATCTTACAGCTAATTTTAATTCCGCTGTTTAAAATTCATCAAGGAAAATTCTAGCAAATATGCCTGGGTTAAATATCATTCAGCCACTAGGTGTGGTTGCACACTTCTGTAATCCAGCTGATGCAGGATTATTACAAGTTGGAGAGTAGGCTCGGCTATATAGTGAATTCAAGGCCAGCCTGAACTACATAGCATGACTCCATCTCAACAATAATCAATCAATCAATCAGTATCATTCATCCTTTCATCTTTTTTTTCTATACACATACATTCCCACACAGGCAATACACACAATATCTGATCAATGGTGTGCTTTGCTCAAAACATAAGCAGTTTGTATGGCTCAGCCCTTTTGACTTAACTACCTGTTAACTTTTCTAGGTTTTATGTTACCATGGTTTGCTTGAGATTTTCACTTCTCACCACTACCCTTGTGCCAGCACCCTGAGTTCTCAATGACTTGGTTGGGGTCCTCATTGGCCTCAGTCTCTATTATACCTGCAGCCATAGTTATAACTGCCATGATAGTTTCCCAGGGGCAGAGGAGCCAGTGTATCTTCCCAACACCTTTCCTGCCACATTATTCTGCACTCTGTGGGCATTTGTGGTCTGAATGACAAATTAGGTTCTAGTTTTCATAATAGTTGAACAATGGAACAAGCCCAGATGTCCATCAACAGATGAATGGATCAAGACAATATAGCCTCTCAATGCAATGAAATAGTAATTTGGCTGTAAGAAATAAAGCATAAATCTCAAAAACAAAAGAAGTCAGACACAAAAAGCCAGGTAATGCATGACTCCAGTTACAAGAAATGTCCAGAATCGGTACGCCTCCAGAGATAGAGTCATAGCTGCTGGGGCTGTGAATTGGGCAGGGGACAGTGACCGTGATGTTATCTCTTAGGTTTAGGACGGAGGTGCATAGCTGATGTGAAAATGCTGCTGTCCGTTCTAAGCATTCATTAAACATTTGATATTTATTGGCATCTTATTTTCTAGTGTGATAATTAAAGAAAAGCCCATTCTTTTGTAGAATGTTATTTTCATTCTAATTCGTACAGGAATTTATTTCTGATATTATCTTTTAGGTTTTATTTTATTTACTTTTTTAAATTGCATAGTATTTCTTCAATAAAAGTAATAATAAAAAATTGCATAGTATTATTTATTTTTCAAAGCTGACTAATAGGACATTTTCAATAATTAATAAATTTTACATTGTTATCTTCTTAGTCATTACCCATAGTACAAGAAGCAGACAGGATATCCTGTCCAAATACTGTTACAACAAATCTTTCTTCTCATAGAATTAAGCAAAAGTATATCTATCCTATTTTGTATATACAAATATAAATGGTTCTTCCTTTGTATCCCCTTTTTTTGTTTAGTCCTGTCAGAGATGGGTATTCTATTGGCATCTAAATACGATAGGTGCTTGAATTCAGCAAAAACAATCCAACACAGTCCAGCAGTCCACAATAGTAGTGGGTTATCTGCAGAAGTTGTTGACTTGAGCCTTTCACAGCTCAGCATATTAATATGTCTTTACTTTATATACCTTGCTTTTATATTTTTCTGCTGGATGGTTAAGATGAAGATAAAGAGAGACTATATAACAAGAAATGTAACTTTTGTATCTGATAAGGTCAGTCAAGTCCCCTCAGGATTTATCCTGTAACCCTGAACTACACTTTGCAGATCCTTTGTCTGTGTCAGTCATGTGGATGACTCATGGCCATTGCTTGACCAGTTTACTCTCTGTGAAAGCCTGAGAGAATGTTTTCTCTCCATGTGACTCCCCTTAGGCACACTATACACCATTGATCACATTCCTAATCTCCTTGATCAGAAAATTTGGGGCACAACTGAGTTACATGATGTCACAATATGGTTCTCCTATGTCCTGAGTCTTCACTTACCTTGAAAGGCTAGGACAAAAAGGTTGGCTGACCTTGCAGCCCTTCTTTTTCTCCAATTTTTGATCTGCAAACTTAGGTTGTTAACCCTCCAGAAGCGAAGCTGATTATTACCCTGTAACATACGCAGTTCAGTTTACCCTCACTATCTGTCTAAATATCAAACATCTTAGGCATAACATGGAACAGGTATCTTACATCAAGTATTGATGTATTGAACTTTAAGTCCTTATAGAATATGAGGGAAAAATTTTTTTAAACGAGGAATAGACATTTTTACACAGAAATTTAGAAATCTAACCATGCATTATAGCAGGACTGTCCTGTGACATTTTTTTTCCTTGGGTCTTTTTTTTTTCATTTATTATCCATTAAAAATTTTTTTTACTTGTGAGACAGTATTGTAATAATTGGTATGTCATGACAAGAAGTGTGTATTTAGCAGACCAGAATGACAGGCATTCCAGGCATGACCCTTCTATTACACATTGCTATCTTCAGTGCAGTTGCTTGATTCACAGGTATCGGCATGTATAGTTAGTCAGGTTGAGTATCCTACCAATTAACTGCTACTTTCAAAAACCTGCTGATATTTCTTGGGATCATTGCCTTGCCCATGTTGTGTGTACAAATGTATGGCTTTGTCCCTATCCTGTTTCCCAGCTTTTCTTCTTATCCTCTCCTCATTGTCCAATCCTCAAATTCTCACTTTCCTTTTAATTGTGTTATACTTCCTATTTGTATTTCTTCTTTTGATTTCTTAAACTAGGGAGACTATACAATATTTACACATGTGGGTCTGGCTTTTTCACTTATGAGTGTATCTTCGAGTGGCATCCACTTAAACATAAATGCTTCAAGTTTATATTTTTATAGCTGAGTAATACTCCATTGTATAAAGATACCACATATTTTTCAACCATTCCTCATGTGGCAGGCATCTTGGTTGTTTCGAAGATTTGGCTATCACAAATTGTGCTGCTATAAACATAGGTACATATATATCATTATGATATGACCTTTTCAGTTCCTCTGGGAAAATTCCCAGTAGGGAGATAGCTGGCTTGAATGGGATTTCCAGTCCTAGTTTCTTAATGAGTCTTCACACTGATTTTCATAATGCTTGTACCAGTCTACATTCCCACCAGCAGTGGAGAAGGGTTCTCTTTTCCCCACAGCCTGTCCAACATCTTTTAGGTTTTATAAGTAGACAGATGATATGAAAATGTGAATATCTGTTGTAAACATTCATTGCATATTTGATATTTTATTTCATTAAAACCTTATTTTTGGGCCAGCCAAATAGCTGAGCTGATTAAAGTGCCTGCAAGCAAGTGCAGGAGCCAGGGCTTCAAACCCCAGATCTGCTGTGCCAGCCCCACCCCTGGTCACACCTACAGCAATGGAGACTGGGATTGGTGGCACAAGCCTGTAATCCCAGCTTTTGGGAGGTTATAGACAGGCAGATCACTACGATTCTTATCTAGTAGTGGAACCCTGAACACCCTGTAGACCTTTCACTAAAATATATTTTTTAAAAAAACTTATTTTCTTATTATTTAGGTGTGATAATTGAAGTAAGTTATTTTTCTTGTAGAATAATGTTGGTATTTTCTTTTTAGTTCATATATTTATGAACTAAAAAGAAATTATTTCTGTTGTTCTTTTTTAGACTTTGCATATCTAAAACCAGTCACTGTTGATAATTTTGATGCTTTTTTATAAACAATAAATATTAAAATTGTAATACTTTATTTTTGTGATTTTTTTCCTGTTAAGCACTCATTGTTGAATATGGTAATACTCATTAAATTGATCAATAGAAACTAAAGAATAAACAAGGATGTCATAAACCCATAGTTATTGACCATTAATAGAAATTTTCTGAAGAATAAAAGAAGATATTACACACCATAGTTCTTAGCCTTTGTGTTATGCTTTGTTAATGGACAGTTTCTTATGGTTTATATTTTGAAATAAGAGCAATGTGGCTTTTGACTTCTACTTGAATGTGAAGCAGTTAAGTAGGAATCTCCCACATTGATGGCTTTTTAACTGAAGATCTCACATTAACATGCATTCACTGACAGATACCTTTTTTGACATATGATACCAAAATGTAAATACTTTTTAAAAGGGCTACTTTTTTGTATTCTGTTATATCCAGTGGCATATAGCTATTGATATATTTGTAAATTCAAACATTGTACTTCTCTACAATAAGGAGTAAAAATACATAAGGAAGAAAGGACCCTTTTTATGACCTGGGGTTCTTCAGAAACAATTAAGGGTTCCTTTAATTGTAGAACCTTCTTAGAAGCTAAAGGGAACTTTCCGTACTATCCAGGCAGGGATCCATATTTTGTTGTTCTTGATTCCAATCATAACTTAAAGAGAAACTTCACAATGTCTGGAGCCCTTAATGTCCTGCAAATGAAGGAGGAGGACATCCTCAAGTTGCTTGCTGCAGGAACCCACTGAGGTGGCACCAACCTGGATTTCCAGATGGAGCAGTATATCTATGAAAGGAATAGTGATGGAATCTCCATCATAAATCTAAAGCGGACTTGGGAGAAGCTCCTCCTGGCAGCTCGAGCCATAGTGGCCATTGAAAACCCTGCTGATGTCAGCGTCATATCCTCTAGGATCACAGGCCAGTGGCCTGTGCTGAAGTTTGCTGCTGCCACCACTGGAGCTACTCCTATTGCTGGCCACTTCACTCCTGGAACCTTCACTAACCAGATCCAGACAGCCTTCAAGAGCCACGTCTTCTGGTGGTTACTGACCCCAAGGCCGACCACTAGCCCCTAACAGAGGCAT
The DNA here is from genome assembly GCA_004027165.1 of Ctenomys sociabilis. NCBI lineage: Eukaryota > Metazoa > Chordata > Mammalia > Rodentia > Ctenomyidae > Ctenomys > Ctenomys sociabilis. The sequence goes on from PVKA01005108.1 coordinate 36,624, forward strand.
CTTATGTCAATCTGCCATCCATTGCTCTGTGCAACACAGATTCTCCTCTGTGCTATGTGGACCTTGCCATCCTGTGCAGCAATAAGGGAGCTCACTCTAATGTGAGCTAATGTGGTGGATGCTGGCCTGGGAAGTGCTGCGCATGCGTGGCACCATCTCCCATGAACACCCATGGGAAGTCATGCCTGATCTCTACTTCTACCGGGATCCTGAAGAGATTGAAAAAGAAAAGCAGGCTGCTGCTGAAAAGGCTGTGACCAAGGAGGAATTTCAGGGTGAATGGATTGTACCAGCTCTAGAGTTCACTGCTGCTCAGCCTGAAGTCACAGACTGGTCCAAGGGTATGCAGATGCCCTCTGTCCCCATTCAGAAGTTCCCTACAAAGACTGGAGTGCTCAGCTGGCCACATAAGATTGGTCTGCAGCCCCACCATGCAGGCCACTGAGTGGGTAGGAACCACCACCATGTGGTCTTGAGCTGTTCTGCCAGCACTTAAGCAAAATGGGAATGAGGCTGATGGAAAATAAAACAATTTCTAAGAAAAAAAAAAAGAAGTTAAATGCAGAGGGGTCTTGCTAGCTGTTAGCCCAAAAACAGGATGGAGACTGCTCTTTCTCAAGAATGGGAATTAGAGTTAGATTCTCCCACTCCACTCCCCAAAACTAATGGAAGAAGAAATCAGTCCAGCCTATGTGCTTTAGGGGACAGGCCCTGGGACAGCTCCTGGTGCTGTGCCTGCACATGTCTTGGCCCTGTCTTCTTAGCTCTGTAACCAGATGTGACTATCACTTCTGCAACTTTTAAGCTTTGTGTTTAACATTCCTCATAATTTTCTATGTCCCCTCTCCCTGCCACTCTGAGGCTTCCCCCTGTTTTTGAGGTGTCACAGGCTTGGAAGAAGAGGTGGTTATGTGTCTGAAATGAGTTAAGTTGAATGTGAAAGGTGATCTGCAGACCCATTGCCTTCACTTTGTGCCTGAGACATTGAAGCCAGAAGTGTCAAGGGTTATGTGTGTGGCCACACACAAGCTAGGCAAGACCCATGTCATGTCTTCTAAGTGGGGTTCCTCCATTAGATGATGATCTTAAGTGATGATCATAATAGAGTGCATTTTTTTGTGGCTTGTGGAGACAAGCAATAGAAAGATCAATGTTGGTCAGTGTGACCATAGTAATGGTTCTTATCATATATAGGGCATGATCAATATATACAGTGAATATTTAATGTTTTAAAAACATTATTACAGCTAAAGGCACATTGCTATTTATTCTTCTTAAAATGCCATCATCATTTGAATATACTCATGCCATTGTTCTTGCCACTTTCTGAAGAAGTTCTTTTGTGTCTCTAATGGTGCTGTACTGATGGCCTCAGTCATCTGAATCAATTTAAAATGTTTACTTTCATGGTCATTTTGACTTTGGAAAGAGTCAGAAGTCATATGGTGCTAGATACAGTGACTAAGGTGGTTGAGGACATACCATAATATTTTTATGGACCAGCCTTTCTGTTGAATGGCTCTGAGCAGCAGCATTTACTTTGGTTTTGATTGCATCTCATTGATACTTCCAAAAAAGGACCTCCAGAACTGCATCAGAAAGTGACAAGAGTGATGGGATGTGTGTGTTTAAAGCAAGTGAGAGTGTTAACTTGAAAAATTTGAAAATCTTTGCCTTATATTTTGATTGCCCTTTATAAACCCTGTGCGTTAGTACTTTCTTCACCCCAGGCACCCAGAGCTAGTTAAGAAAGTCTGGTTAAAGCTTTGAAATGGGACTAGTTCTGTGTTGTTCTTCCTGCCATATGGGTCCTTTCACATGGGGGAAAATTAGTGTTTGAAAGTGAGGATGATTATCTGCCAGTCAGATGAGTCCTAGAATAGAAAGATCTGATGGCACAAGGACTGCCTGAGATACAACCTCAGAGGTGTTTGTGCCAGGTGGAGGGATAAAAAGGCTGGATCTTGAACTAGGAAGGATAGTTCATGCATGGAGGCCCAGTCCCGTAGGGAGCCTAGTGCTAAGCTTGCTGCTTACTCTAACTTAGTTGATGCTTACAACATCTCTATGTGATAGGTCCAGTCCTTGCATCATCTACAGGCACAGTAACTGAGGATCAAGAGCACAACCATGTCCAGTATCAACATATAGGAAGTGTTACATTCAGGATTCAAATTCAGATAATCTGGTTCTTCACTGAGTCACTATGATGTGGCCCTGCTGCATTGCCCTAGAAGATTGGAGCAGGATTTGTCTTGTGCATCCTTCTGTAAGCCTGACAGATCTCCCCTAAAGACATTTTTGGCCCCCATTTTATACAGGGACCCAAAATTATCAGCTTCCCCACTTGTGGGAGAGCACGGCCCTTGGGATACTCAGGAAAGGAATTTGATTGCCATATTCAGTGTCTGGTCCTGCACCATGATGAATCGGACTGTGGGAAATTAAGTCTGTTGGTTCACCTTGGGAAACTACTTCCATACCCAGGACTTTTGTAACCTAACCAGAATGTGGCCTTCTTTTTCTGCAGTGGCTTCTCTGAGTTCTCTTACCCACAGCTTTCTCTCACTGAGGGCCACACGAGTTGTCAGTGTGTTGCCTGCTCCAGCTTGGTCTGTGCTGGGGGATGAGGTGACAGCAGCCTATTGGGGCCCCTGGGTATCCATAGCCTTGCATGAGAGCTTAAGTGGAATGGCCTTCATCCTTGTCCACCTTGACTGGGCAACAGAGCAGGAACCTATAGCCACCTCTGCCCAAGTACCTGCCCAAGCAAGTACTTTGCTTTTGTATCTGGGTCTGGTCTTGTGACACACACCCTCTTTTGTGGAATACTCAGTTGAATGTTCTCTCTGCTTACTATGTTTCACTATTGTTGAGAGCCATTAGAAGATGACCCTATCCCCAGAAAGAGAATTCTGGGTCATATGAATAAGGAAAGTGATTCAGAGTTCCCCCAAAAAGGGAACCTCTGGACTTCTGAACCTGTAGTGACTTCATCCCTGCTGCAGAGAAGAAAGCTCATGGGGTCTCCTCCTCTTAGCTGTGCATCCTGGACCCTTAGATAGCCAAATCCGGGGCTCTGTATTTGCAAGTCCCTAAGCTGCTGCAGGGAACCTTCTGTGGAACCTTCCTTTCTGTGAAGAGTCTGCATCCCTCTGAAGCTTCATTAAAACACTGACCCCATCAGAAACAAAAACTACATGCTTTGGTATATAGGTATTGCTCTATCTAGGTCTTAACCATCCAGCAGAAAAGTATAAAAAATGAGGTATACAATGCAGGGCCATAATAATAAGTTGAGTTGTAAATGGCTACAGTTGACTTCTTCAGATAACTCACTATTGTTGTGGAATGCTGGACTGTGTTGGATTGTGTCGTCGAGTTCAGGCACCTAAATTAGTTGAATGACAATGGAGTGCCCATCTTTGACAGGTGTAGACATAGGAAGGGGTATAGAAAAGAAGAATCATGTGTGTATGGACAGTACAGTTGGGATAGATAACGCCGTGCTTCTACATAATTCTATGAGAGGCAAGATTTGCACTAATGGTGGTGGTTGGATAGGATATTATGTCAGCTTCTAGCACTATGGACAACCACTACGAAAATGACAAGGTAAAAAGTATTAATTATTGAATCTTTGATATAATTCAGGTATAAAAATAAGATATGCAAAGAGCTACACTCTATTTACTGATAAGAGACATACAGTATAATAATGTCTGTAAGTATAATATTATTTATGCACCTTGTACGATACAGTTTGCAATGTATTAATTTATTGAATTCATCTTGTCAAGGTATCTTAAAACTGTCTCATTGATATTTGTACTTCAATAAAATTTTTTAAAAAACAAAACCTATTTAGATCCAGGGAATTCCTCAAGCTAATAAATGAAAGTTTAAAGCTCTGCATTGCTTTGGACTTGGCATTCTCATTAAGGAACGTCAAGACACTGGACAGCCTGAGCTCTAGCTGTAAGATCATTGAGTTGTACAATGTTTAATAAACTGGGTGTAGATGCATCATGAGTCCATTTTGCTGTTTTTTTCAGATGTTTAAAAACTTTGAAATTATGAGTGTGTATTCCTAATCACTCAATATTTTATGGATCTTAAATCTCAGAGAATTGAGGCCCAAGGAGAGGAGATTTTTTTTTAACATGTAATTACACAAGGCCTTTTTTCTTATTTTGAGAGAAAAAGAATGAGAGACAAGGACAATGAGAGAGAAAAAGAAAACATAAGCATTCTTGGCCCAGTCAGGAAGCAACCTGAGTTTTTGGAGGCAGGGCTATAATCCCAGCACCTAGCAGAGTGGAGCTTGCTTTTGACCTACATTGCATGTCTCTATGGGTGTGGCTGTGCCTCTGCCCCCTGCTGTCAAGTACACAGCTGCTGGAGGGACCTGCCTGGGGTGGCTCAGAAGTCCCAGTAGAGGGGAAGGGACACTCCTGTGCCTTTCTGTGCACACCAGAAGAGCTGAAAACAAGTTCCAAGGCCAGGTTTAATATCAGGGAGGTGGAAAAATCCAGTCCTCATCCAGCCAAGGATAGAGAATATTTGGAGTAATGGTGCTGTCTTCCCTGGGAGCTCTCTCAGGTGCTTCCAGTCAGGATGGGGCAGCTCTTAGGTTTCTGGAGCTCTGTGGGGTTATATGACAGGTTCAGCCATAACAGATGGCCTAATCCTCTCCATGTAGCTGCTCTGGGATTTGGGAAGCTGCTGGAGGGAACCTGACTACTGGCAGTGTACGTTGGGAATAAGCAGTACTCTTTCTGCCTCCAGACAGAGGGGTAAGGAGGCCAGCAGTTGCTGTGAGAACGAGCGTTGGTGTCTCTGAGCATAGAGAGGTGCCAAGTGGTCCATGGCCTCCTCACAGCTGAGACACGTTTCATTCTCCTCTGCAGTGGCAATTCATGAAGAGAGAAGTTTTATGTCTTGATTTTCATTTGTAAATTTCTTTGATTTCTACTCTTATGATTTTTTTTGCCATTAAAACTCTGCCTTCTTGATTATAAAAACTCACAAGCTCATTTTAAGCCCTATATTTTGTCTGTAGCTCATTTTAAGCCCTATATTTTGTCTGCTATCACAGAATTCATTATACACTTGCAAGCTTCCTTTTGCTAAAAATTACATAAAGTAGCAACAATAAGAAGCAAGTTGTGAGACTCAGGTTTTCATTTCATTTAAGCAAACCAGAAAAGCTGTTCACATATAGGCTCAGGCATAGCATGGTGCCCTGGCAAAATGGACCCTGGTGTCTTTCTGAAAGTTGGTCTGTTCAGTCCCGTATGATAGTCACAGGAGGACAGACACATAAAAAAGAGTTCTAAATGAGGAAATTTGTAGAATGGGGAGTAAAAAGAAAATATATAAGTGGGCTTCAGAAATCTGAAGGCATGGACCACTTAAAAGACAGAGTTGGACAAGTGGTTGAGATTGCTCTAGAGCCATGGTGGGACACTGGCATGTTCGGCCAACTTTCCTGCCCAACTTTCTGGCATCTTTCTTCTTGTTGTCCTGGATTGGTGGCACAAGCTTAGGGACATAATAGCCTTACTAGGATGTCCAACACAAAGAAATTGCTCAGAGCAGGCCCAGGGGCAGGGTTTCCAGAAGACTCCTATCCCCTGAGTGGACAGTTTTCCAGCTGGACCCGTCCTGAGCATCACTGGGGTTCACAGCATCCTTGCCCATTAATTACAAGCAGTACGCATAGCCCTCTCCAGGTGCCTCCTGACATTGCCTGGTATCTGTCCCTGTGCTGTGCAGGGTAGGGGCAGAATCACCCCAGGTGAGAACCACAGCTTCAGCATCTTCCCAGTAGATGCAGAGATGTGCAGAGGAGAGAATCTTGTCACAGCAGCTAAGGCAGGACTACAGGAGAAAGTATTAAGTGTGGTGAGACTATAACTCAGAGAATAACACATATATTAATGTGTATGTCCTTTTTTCTTTAACAAATCAAATTTCTTCTGTGGTCAACGTGATTGGTCCTATTCATGCATCTTCATGGTCAGTTGGGGCATCTCCACCCTTAGTCTTTCCAGTAAAAATTACTGAAGCTCTGTTCTCTGACTCTAGTTTGAGGAATCCTTTACTGAGGAGCTCTTGAAGAGCTGCACTGGCCAGACCTATGAGTCATTAGTGTCTCAGCTCCCATGGCTGGAGTTCAGAGTTGGGCAAGTACTTGAAGCTGCTGTTAAATTATGACCTTCCTGGCTACACAAAAGCTTTTTTCTCCATAACCTAGTTCTCTTGATTCAAACAAATTTTTAGGGAAGGAGCTACATCTGTTTAAGGTTGTAGCTCTCTCCCAGGTTTGTATATGTTTTAGATCTCTTTGTGTTTTCCTAAGTTATATATAAAACATGGCTCCAGTCAAAGAAATATAGCGCACATATCTGAGGAGATTCCACTCTAGCTTCTAGGATGGCACCTAAGCACAGAGATCCTCACCTCTGGCATCAGAATCCTTGGGGGGGGTTGTCAGGAGAGATGCTACCATGACCAGCCTCTGCTCCCACAGATCATGATTGTTCTGGCCCAGAGAGAAACTTGGCCATGGAGTTATTTTTATGCATACATGGACACATGCACACACGCATGCATGCATAAAAGTATTCTGATTCTCAGGTGCTAGTAGTGTTACTCCAGGGATGAAGGGAGAATTCCACAGCATCACCCATGGCAGCTTCTCATTGGAAGTGTGTAAGCTGAATCTGAGCCAGCCTTTTGCATTAACTCCCCATTTCTGGGAAGCAGACCAGAGGGAAAAGTGTGACACCATGAGGAAATAGACAAGTCCAGTTGTTGAATATTCTGTAAAATAACTAATCTAGTATCTCCAAACAGATGACAACATGGGGAAGGGGAGGCAGGCTAGAGAGGAAAGATTATTGTCTTTAAACTGGCCTGAGTCTTGATTGAGTCATGGTTCTAAGAAGAAATTATAAAAGTGGGGTGGGGTGGGAAAATCTGAGTATGACAACATATTAGTAAAAGGATTATTGTCACTTTTCTCAGGTATAGTAATCTTATTGTGACTATGCAGGAAAACATCCTTAATTTTAGAATGTATATGCTAATGTATTTAGGGATGAAGTATTAAGGTATGTGTGACTCATTTTCAAATGGTTCAGAAAAAAATATATGTATGCTGTGGATGAGTGAGTCAGGTTTGAAGAGATGTTGACAAATGTTGAGCTTGGGTGTTGGCTATGTGGATGTTCAGTGTCTGTTCTTGTCAACTTGTGTCTAAAATTTTCACAGTCGAGTGGGAAACTAGAATCAAGGCAAGTAAGCAAGGTGGTCTTCAAAACAGATCCCCGTACCCCTTTCTCAGGAGGTGTGCTGTTGCTGCCCACCGGAGAATGGGACTGTGTGCTCACTTGTGACCAGAGCCCTTCAGTTTCCCTCAGCCTTCCAGGCGGAGGTGCCCTCTGCCCCAGTCTGTCCCGCTAGTCTCACCATTAGCCCCACCTGATTCTGGCTTCATGTGCACATTTCCCCCTTCTGAGTGATACCAAGAAGCTTCCAAAGAAGGAACCATGTGATCTGAGCAGCAAACCCAACTTAGTTCTGTTTGGCACCTTCCCCAAGTTTGCTTTGGGGCTTTGTGAAGTAGGGAGTGTACCCACTGCTGCAGACCAACCTCTTACACTCAGCCGCTTCCTCTCTGTCCTCACTATGGTCTTAGTGTAGTTTTCTGCATGACTCCTTTGTGTCCTGTTATTATTTGCTGAAAGCATTTACTTTGTGGACCTGTGTGGCAGTCATAGCATTATTTGCAGCAAGTCAGAGAGTTGGCCAGGTTACCCACAGTCATCAGGAATGTGATGGCAAGACCAGATGTCCTAGAGTGATGTGTATTTAGTGGCTATTATGTGAGGTGGCAATAGTGGCCTGGCTTACAGTGAGCTGCTGATGAACACTGGGCTCAGTATCCCGCAGTTACGAGGGCTCTATTGTGAAGATGGGGATGCTGTGTCTGCAGGTGCCTGCCTGCTAGGTTATGCTATAGAAGCCCCTGCTGTGTTTCCAGATTTTTCCTTGTCCCACCACAGTGTTAACTTTGCTAGGCAAAGCTGCCTTAGCCCTGAGAAGCTTCAGTGTTGGCCATTTGCCCTTGTGCGGCATTACTGACTCTGACTGCAGCAGTTAGTTAGTAGGCATGCCAGAGAGACCAATGCACCTTATCTTCTAATTCAGAGAAACAGAGGGAGGTCTCATCCCAGCCCTCTGGTGTAGGAATGAGAATTTGGAAGGGAGTGTTTTGGATGGAGAAGGTACTCTACTTTCTGAGCTTAAGCATGTGGACTCTTAAATAACACTACCCTAACTTTGCGTCACTAGTCTGCTGAGCCTGAGGGCCCCATCTTCCCTGCTTCTGAACATTGAGAGATTTTTCTCTTTGGAGGTTGAAAGCTGATTCCACTCCTGACTTGTGATTCCACTCCTGCTCTGAGCAGAGCTTGCTAGCTAGGCCAGTTGATAATGGCACATGTATAAGATTGAAATCACCTGAGGATATGAAAAGTCCTGCAGTTGAGCAAGGGGACCAATATGCATGCATCTCCATGGTGATAAATTGACATTAAACAGAAGAGGGGTAGAGATGGAGATGGGCTGGACCTAATAGCAAATTGGCTATCTAATCAATGGGGAGGCTTTGTAGAAGCCTCGCTTCTCCTAAAAGCCTGGATTTGCACCTATTGGTTCATATGTTCATGAGCCTGTGGACAAATATGGCCTCTCAGGCCCACAGGGAGCCTCATACTCTTATTCTTGTACAGAATGATGATTTTTCAATACAAATTACCCTCTCAGAAGCTCTTTGATATTGGTAACATTTTTTTCAAAAGGCTTTTCTTTTTGGTGATGTTTGGGAAATGGGAGGAGGGAGTGTCAGTAGGGTATATGTTTTGGCTTAGTACTATCTATTCTGAACAGTTGAGCTTGGCAAATGAATTAAATGGGGAAACAAAGGCTTGCCCATGAAGCCCATTAGAAAAGCTTAAACAGTAAGGACAATCATTGTCCATCTCAAGTAGCCTCTCTGTGTGCAGTGGCCAGGTCTCTGATCTGCATTGCTTCCATTTTCACCTGACCACTGTTATTAATGTCAGGGGAAATACTGCCAAGGAAAGGGGTCTTTCTGAGCAGTTACTGTGTCATTTATTCCTTGCAGCCCTCCTTTGAGTTAGGGATCCATGTTGGTGGCAGATGAAGGTGCTCTGAAAAGTTATACATAGTGGGACACCCTACCTTGCCCTCTCCCAGTTCTCAGCACAGCCATTTAATATACAGTGTGACAACTAAGTGCCATGTTTTCCAGGTTTATGCTCCCATAACAACTTGTGTAATGACAGGGATGAAAGGAGTTTTAAACACATCCCTTTCATGAGACAGCAGAGTCACTGCTCATGTGGATGCTGGCCAGCAAGCAGAATACTGATGTGTGCTATGGAACAGGCACCTGAAGCTTCGACAGGGGCTTTGGGTTCTCACCCTGCCACGGCATGCTGAGGGTTCTTACTAGTCTGCATGCAGCTGACCTGAGCTTGGTTAGGAATTGCAGATCACTGCGAGCAGGGTCACATGTCAGGACCCAAGAGCTGGCCCTGGGAGGAGGCAGAAGTGGGCCACAGAGCTGCTCTGGCAGAACCAATCTCAGGGCTTGGGCTCCACTGAAGGGGTTGAACTACTGGGGCAGAATCCTCTGGTAATGAGGTCATTTGTCCATGGAATAGAATGAGCCTCTGTGAAACCAGAAACAATGGGCATGTTGAGCTATAGACCTGCAGGAAATGAAGCTAGGTCAAAGGCACATGTGATGAATTGGGACAATTCAGGGGACACATTCCTCATGGCCAGTGTCTGCTATGTCACTCAGCTATAATGATACTTGCATTGTTAATGATCTTTAAGGCTGTTTTGGATAATGTTCCCAAATCAGAAGCTCAGTTTTTCTGAGACAGGATCTCACTATGCAGTTCAGGCTGCCCTCAAACTCACCACCCTCTCTCACCCTCTGGAATGCTGGGATTACTGGTGTGTGCCACCATGCCCGACTAGGAGTTCTTTGAGGTGTTTGCCCTTTTTTGAGTTTTAATTAATATAAATTATTTTGTCTAAAGTAACTTGAGAAATGGATGAAAACAAGTGTAGGGAGCAGTGTTTATTTTCACTTGAGTGTTTCCTGTTACATGTCTCACCAAGGAAATACACACTGCACAGTGATAGGCTAGAGATTCCATTTCCAGCATTAAAAGCTAGATATTATTACTCTCTACTGTTGAGCGAAAGCTTCTGGAGCGAGTTTTCCAGAACATCTGCCAAAGCCTGCAGCTTTGTTGAAGTCCACCCTACACTGCCCACCACTGCCTTTTCTAATCAGGTCGCAGGGCAGAAGCACCGCCCCTTGTAGGGTGGGCTCTGGGCCTTTAGCCACACTACCTCTAGGCCGTCCACGCTGTGTTGTGTGTGTGGTCAAGGAGAAGAGGAAAGTTACTCCAGCCCGCCAACTGCCCAGCGTGCTGGCCGACCCGGGCACTGGATAGAAGGCGGAGACGAGGGGCGGCACGGGCGATGCTTGGAGGGGTGGGCTGTGGGCGGGGCTGGGCTGTGGGTGGGACTGGGCGGGCCGGCGCTCACACCCCCCGTTTCTCCTTTGCCCTAGGTGAGGCCGCACCACCGGACAAGGACTAGTGTCACGGTCACGGCACCCATGCCGCCCACTCGAGACTGTGCTGCCGGTGCTGGCTGCGGGAGTGAATGACTGTGTCTGGACTTCCTTCCCAGGTCGCCAGCGCCACCTCCAGCTTTCCTGGCCGGCTGTTTTGATTAACCCCTGGATTCCTGCCTTGAACTTCAATATGTGTCATGTCATTGTCACCTGCCGCTCGATGCTCTGGACTCTCCTGAGTATTGTGGTGGCCTTTGCAGAGCTCATTGCCTTTATGAGCGCAGACTGGCTGATAGGGAAGGCCAAGGGCCGCAGTGGCGTTGGGGCTGAGCCGACAGCAGGGGGGAGCCCTGAACTCCCGCACCCCACGCTGGGCATCTACGCACGCTGCATCCGAAACCCTGGTTTGCAGCATGTCCCGCGCGACACGCTGTGTGGGCCCTATGCCGAGAGCTTCAGCGAGATCGCCAGTGGCTTTTGGCAGGCCACTGCCATCTTCCTGGCTGTGGGGATCCTCATCCTCTGCGTGGTGGCCTTGGTGTCCGTCTTCACCATGTGTGTGCAGAGTATTATGAAGAAGAGCATCTTCAACGTGTGCGGGCTCTTGCAGGGAATCGCGGGTAAGTGGAAACAGGGAGGGCGCAGGGAAGACGCCTCCCCATGAACTGTTCTCCCAACTTCTGCTCCAGGAAGCTCCAGCCTGTGGTCAGCCGTGTGGGTCCCTTTTCCATGTTCAGTGTGAAGACCCCATTTCACCCTTCTCTACTCCCTCTCCCTCTCCTGTCTTCCTCTTGCTCTTTGCCCCCTTTTGCTTACCCCCTAGATTAAAGCACACTTCTAAATGGGAACATCTCCTGAGAGGCTGCAGCCAGAAGCTGCTGAGAAGGAATGACTGCTGAGAGCTCAGTGGGAGCAGCGAGCTCCCCCTTACCCCCCTCCTTCAGCTTTGACCCGGAAGAGAGATTGGGAAGGAATGCCTATCAGCTGCTCTGTTTAATGATGCTCTGTTTAAATTGTGTCTTCTGGAGCCTGCCAGAATGTTCTGTGCACGCATAGAAAATGCAAGCTAGTCTTCCACTTTCTGGGAACTTTTCACTAATGAGCTTGTTAGACAGCAGTGGTAAGAAAGTACAACCCCTTTATGGTGACCCCAGAGAACAGGCTGTGACCTGCAGAAGAGATATGCCCCCCCCACTCCCCACTTTCCTAGGATTCTCCTGAAGGTTAAAAGGTGGCTATAAATCCAGAGGATAGCAGTCCATCCTGCAATGAGTTAGCTAATGTCCTCAGAAAGTAGACTATTGGCCTCATTTTTAAAGGGGGGAAAAGTATTTACTTTTAACTAAATCAAAGTGTTTAAGCCTAACCAGAGGAACAGGAATCCACCTACAGCCCTAAATGAAGGTGGCTCCTTCTCAGAGAATAGGAGCAACAGAGCCTAGGGGAGGGTCAGAGGTGCACTGGTGATGATAAGAACAGATCTGGACTTGGAGGAAACAGACCCCAGATGAATGAGCTCTCCTCTCCCTGGAAGCAAGTGCTTGAGCTGGGCTGCCTTCTACATAAACAGATCAAATGACTAGTCTTTTTCCCCCAAACAGCTGATAAGATAAAAGTTTTCTGTTCCTCCAGTCTTAGGGGCCTGAGGCTGGTATGCATTTGAAGAAAGGACTGGGGT
>PVKA01005108.1:49094-93369 GCA_004027165.1 Ctenomys sociabilis
TACATGGAATCCGGGAGGCCAGGGTTCCCTTTTCAGTTGTTACCAACTAGCAGTTCCACTTAAGATAAATGTAGCCCCTCTCTGCACATCCACATTCCAGCTTCTGAACAATAGGGTAATTGGAAACTAAGACCTACCTTAGTTTTTTTGTCTTACATTTCTGCTTCTGTGAAGCTTATTGTCCCCTTTGATTTGCTTCTGAAACCCGAGGTACATGACCTTAAGCTTCGCATTTCACCTTCTAAAAATGTTAAATAAGAGTTTCAGTACTGGTTCATCTTTTTCTTTTCTTTTTTTTTTTTTTTGAACTGGGGATTGAACTCAAGTCCTTGCACTTGCCAGAGAAGTGCTTATTCCATCTCCCTGGCCCCCATCTTTTTTTTTTCAACGAAATACTTTTTATTTTCCTTAGACATAGTGTCTCTCAGGTGGCTATCTTGAAATTTCTGTGGTGTTACCAGTGGCTTTTGAAAAGCCAAGAAAAAAATGCTGCTAAGTGAAGCCAGCACAGTTAATTTACCCTGGTTGACTAGCCAGGAGAACTTCACTTTCCCTGGCTGAGTAGAACTCCAACATCCTCTGCATTTCTTTTCTGGCATTCTGTGGGTTCTGTCTGGCTTGCCTTCCTGGGAAGGCCTGCGATGGGGATCTGCTGTCTAGCAAGACCATGGCCATTTATAGCAGGGCGTGGGACACATAGGCTGGATCCCAACACTAGATCTGTCTTGCAGTCACTTAAGAGGCACAAGCATCCTTTAGTTCTATAATTCTGAAGACTCTTTCACACACAGTTCTGAAAAAGGTTTGGACCAGTGAATCCCATCTCCAAGGATGTGGGTCTGACTGATCTTTTTGTGTAGTTTCCACTTTATGTGAAGCAGCAAGACCATTCATTTCTGTGCAGATCAGATGCTTGTATCTTAGCTATTCACACACTGATGCATTTTCCTAGCTTTTCTCCCTTGATAATGCCCCTAGGAAAAAGAGGTGAGGGGAAGGAAGTAAGAGCACAATGCTGGGGCTAGTCTTCCAGGTCTTTCTCTTCCAAAAGTCTTGATTTTTTAAAGAAACCACTGACTTGCAGCCTCTTAAAAATTCTTCAGTTACTCAGTTTTGAAGTGGCAGGAGTCAGAAGTTCCTATCTAGTCACTCAGCTCAGTAGGGACCATTGGCCTAATGCTAAACACTGAAACCCAGGAAAGAAGCAATTCCTTTTCCCCTCCCAGCCCAGCCAGCAGCATAGGTAGCAAGGAAATCCTGAGAAAGACTGACCTGTCACACGCTCTGCGCACATAACTGCCACAGGCTCCTTCTGCCCTGCAGAGGTCTACACTAGGTAGCTGAAGTGAACTGCAGCCCTCCTCGTAGGTAGACAGCTGAGAAAGTGACTGTGCCCTGGCACACAGCTCACCTTTTTCTCTGGGCTATGAAGCACCTAGGTAGCCTGGCCTCAGCTGGGGACTTGGAGCTTTGCACACCACTCTGCCCCCCAACCCAACTATTCATTGTTGAGACAGATGGCTAGAAGGCTGTTGCCAGAACAGTGCAAGATTCCTCAGAGGTACACTGCTGGGCTGACTTCATTCTTGTAGCCTGCATCTTGGCAAAGGGATGTATTTGTAACATATAGCTGAATGTAAAATGATACTGCAAGCATATTCCTTTGCTATTTGTAATTTTAAAGAATAGGCAACAACTTACATAGCCCTCACTATCTATAAAAATATAAATCATTAAAATCTTGATGTTTTCATTTTAGAAGCTGGGTATGAAGGGATCTGCCATCTCAATGGAAATCCTTACCTGCATACTTTAAACATTTACAATCAGTTAACCCAGATAACAGAGTGGGCCTGTAGTTAAGGTCTTGCCTCAGGGTGAGCACCAAAATGTGCTTCCAAAGTGTTTTCTTGTACAAGGACCATGGCATTCAGCATTCATTCTCAACAGGAATTCAGAGTTTAGCCCTCCTCCCTTTAAAATGGCTGTGAAGCACTGGTCTTACTTTTCTCACTTATAAAATGGACCTACTACTACTACATACCTCAGAATTATGTTGCAGATTAGATATTGCATTAGTTAGCTTTCCTGTTGCTGGAACAAAATATCCAACACCCACAACATAAAGGAGGTTGGGCTTATTTTGTCTTACAGTTTAGTGGGGTTAGCCCACAGTCTGCGGGCTCCAAGGCAAAGACCACAGGGCACAGTGGCAGCAGGGAAGTCTGTCTTCCCCTATGGCAGCCAGAAAGCAGAAAGAGAAGGCAGAAGCTGGAGGAGAATTCACCTTTGCAGGTCGCACTGCAGTGACTACCCCTCTAGCTAGCCTCACTGGCCTTGAGAATTTGGGGGGGGGGGCGGTGTTAGGTCTAAACCATGACAGAGAACACATGAGGCTTAAGCATAGTACTTGGCATACAGTAGCTAATAACAGCTATAAAATGTTAAAGTATTTCTAGGGTTAGTAAGATAGCTCAGTGGACTAAGCACCTGCTTAAGCAAGTGCAGTTATGTCTGCAGAGCAAGTGACAGATGTCAGGTCAGTCTTTCTCAGGATTTCCTTGCTACCTATATTGCTGGCTGGGCTGGGAGGGGAAAAGGAACCGCTTCTTTCCTGGGTTTCAGTGTTCACCATTAGGCCAATGGTCCCTTACAGAGCAGAGTAACTAGACAGGAACCTCTGACTCCTGCCACTTCAAAATTGTAACTTAAGAATTTTTAAGAGGCTGCAAGTCAGTGATTTCTTTGAAAACTCAAGACTGTTGGAAGTTCAATCCCTGGCACCACATGCCATGCTGATGCCGCACCTGGGTGTGCTGAGCCAGCCACCACGATAGAGTATAATCCCAGTGCTGGGGAGGCTGAAAACAGGATCACCAAGCTGTGTAGTGAGACCCTTTATCAAATACATAAAGTATTTCTACTTTCTTGGAAAGTTTCATTGTATTTTTTATGTTCCCAGAAGTGCTCATTCTACTAATAACTTTGTAGCATTTAGACTTGTCTTTTTGCTGTTCATATCATGCCCTCATGACCAAGTGTGTCGTTGCATTTTTTTTTAATGAACCAAAAGATAGCCACATCAACAGGAAAACAAACTTCATCCTCCCTTCCCTTGCTTGGGCACATACTTCTCATCACTTTTCTTTCTGGAGCAGCTTCTCCAGTGGAGTCTTGATTGCAGGTGGCTTCTCAGACTTCCCTGGAAACATAAATCACCGGCTGACTGGTCTTTGCTCAGTGAGAGCTGGTTCAGGACTTGGCAGAGCCAGAACTGCATATGAGTCTGTATCCCACTGGGATTCATTACAAAAGCTGGGTAATCAGCCAGCAAGGCTGGTTTTTTTTTTTTTTTTTTTTTTTTTTTTTGCCAGCTGTCTTCCTTAGGTTGTGACCTGGATGTCATCCACGGTGAAACTGTAGAATGCAAAGATCCAGGTTTTCCATGACAACATCAAAGCAGTTTGTTTCTGGAAATGTTTGTAGGGCTCACTCCTTCTATGAACTCCCCAGGGACTCAGGCTTGGGAGAGAGCCATTAGAGTGCACTTAGATTCGCTTACTCTGGCTGGCTGGAACTGCTCCCTGGGTTTGCCATAAAGCCTGGCTGGCTGGCTGCTGTCCCCCAGCTCTCCCTCATGTTGCTCCTCCCCATCTTGTTGGCTCTCATGCTGGCTGCTCCCTGTAGGCTTCTGTCTGTCTGCATGCGTCTCAGACCAAAAGGGTCACCTCGCCTCAGCCAGCTGCCCTAGCAGACTGAGCACAGATTGCTGTGGGCTGAATTCTGTCTTTTCAGGGTGAAGTGACACTGTGGGCATGAGACTGGTTCTTCTAGGGGTGGCTGAGGCTCAGCTTTCTTGGAAGTGAGCGAAATGGCTGTGATGAAGGAAGACAGGATGAGAAAAGAGGCAAAAGAGATCTTGGAGGACTAAAGGAAGGTTTTGTCTTTGCTGCTTATAGAATTGATTCTGTCATAAATCTGTGTGCTGAAATATGAGTGGGCCTGCAGAAACACACCAGGGTCACCCTCCAGGATTAGTGTTTTCATTGCTTTTATTCACAAGATGAAAAATATCTGTGAGCATTAAGGTAATGACCACAGCCCAAACTAGTGCCAGCTCTATTTGCACTCATCTTCTCCCCATCCACTTCCTCCCAGCATAGAGACCAGACTGGCCACCTAAGAGAGGAAAAATGAAGACAGCGGTTTAGAAAGGAAGGAGACCCAACCCCATAGTTTTACACATGAAAATTTCACCTAGTTTTGTCTGAGAAGGTAGTATATGACCCTGATTGCCCAACCTCAGAAAGGTCTCAGAGTAGTGAGAGTGGCTGCCTTTCCATCTCAGGGAGAGCTGGGCACTGGAGGCAGCCAGTCGTCACCAAATGGGGCTCTAGATTTCTCTACACAGACAGAGCCTCCACCTGAAGTCAGGTCAGCAGCTCTTGGTCTAAATCGACTTAATTCCATGGACGGGATACACATACTAATTCATCAACTTTGTGCAACCCCCTGGCAAAAAGTAAGGAATGTACAAAAGTCAGGCCATATTTAAATGCTGATTTAAGGAGCTACTATGGGATGCCTACCTTATGCAGATATTTGTAGACTGTGCCCTAAATTTTCTGAGTTTCTGCTTCCTCACTGTGTTACAGTCATCATTTCATAAATGATAGCCTAGAGAGGTTTAAAAAAATCATGTTGAAGGAACAAATAACTCAGCCTTATTAAAAACTGCTATCAAGCAGGTACTAATTTAGTTAAATCTAAACCATAGGATTATGTTAAAGAAACAGTTGTAAGGTCTAAAAGAAAATTCCCTAGGTGAACACTGCACAAAATTATTTACAATAGCCATATTTAAAATTATTGCTCACCATAAGGCACACTTAAGATCTTTTCAAGATTTGGTTCTCAAGTTTGTTTTATTGGGGGTTACTTCAGACTTTCCTTGTGCTTCACCAGGCAGGTGCTTATGCTGCTGAACTATAATGAATGAAGTAGAAGTCCTAGACTTGCCTCCAGAACTCACTGATGACTATTTTTACAAGGCAGATGGGATAGCTAGATTAAGCTTCAGTTCTTTTTAAAAGGGCTACTCTGAAGACAGCCTCATTAAAGTGACCCTAATGAGCATTACATTACATAAATTTCTTTAAAATAAAATTTACTTAATTAAAAAAATAGATAAAATTTGCAAATGCTCTTAAAAGTCAGACACAGTAATTGCTATGCAAAATAAAATGTGGAAAGTAGCTTGCTATGGTAACCACTTAATTGTTGACATAAAGTGTCAGAAGCCCAGGGTGATCTATGTTCAAATTATTTTAACAAGTAATCATGAAGCATGGTCCTGAATATTGACATGAGCACTTCAGGATTCTGAAGAGTGTAAGGCATGGGTAACGCTCTCCTAACCTGTAAAGCCACTGCGGAGAGGACTGAGCCTCCTTGAAGACCTGCACTGTAGCAGTCATTGAAGTTCATTTGTTATATATGGATTCCCAGGAGCTTTATGAATACAACGGCAGTAATTCTTTTAGAAGACAGTCCCCCATACAGGCTAAATCTAAAACTATACATATTGAGAAAATGAGGCCAATGTTAAGATAGTTTTAGTACAGATGTGTCCACAACCTTAATTTCAAATCAAAATGCAGTGATTGTTAAAAAGTGTTAAAAAGGTGGCAGTAGGTTTGTTGTAGGATTTAATATAATAATGATAAATCATTATATATTCAGAGACCTCAGAAGGCAAGAAGTTCACTTATTGTTTGCAATATTTCATAGCACAATAACTAATTAAAAAGTATCTTTTGATGTACTACTTACTGCACTTAATTTACTTTGATAGTTTATTCTGAATTATATTCCAGCACTCTGGGAGGCTGAGGCAGGAGGATCACAGATTTGAATTCCACCTGGGTATCTTAGCAAGACAGTCACAAAATAAAAATGGCTGGAAATGAAGCTCAGTGTGAAGACCCTAGATTCAATCCCTAGGCTATAAAACTATGAAATGATGAAAATAAATAATGGTTATTTTCAATGTCTTTAAAAAATTTTAGCAATAAAAAAAGATTGACCTCCTAATACCTGGCTGATCACTTAATCATAATTTTTATTTAAAAATTTCAGCCACAAAGTTCCCTGTAAACTGCGTCATGTCTATTCCAAGACAGCATAGGGAACCTACTTGAGCCATGTCTTGTGATGGAGGGTTATTCCCGCAGTGTCTCTGAAGACCCTGAAAACGAGGAGCAGTCTGGGCCATATGCTTTGTCATGAGAAAACCTCATTGGCCACTTAGTGGAGAGAAGCTGGTGTGGCTCCATGCACTGTGTCCTCCTGGCAGTCTATATGGGACCTGGCTGACTGCCTTGTGGCACTCAAAAGAGAAAAGGTTGCAGTCCCACAGGTAGCTATTAGGGACACTCAGAGGACTTCAGCCATCAGTGTAGATGATAAAAATTAAGAGGAGCCGGGCGTGGTGGTGCATACCTGTAATCCCAGCACTAGGGAGGCTGAGGCAGGAGGATTGTTGTGAGTTCGAGACCAGCCTGAGCTACAAAGTGAGCTTAAAGCCAGCCTGAACTGCATAGCGAGACCCTGTCTCAAAAAGACAAAAAAAAAATTAAGAGGAGTCAGCATGCAGGTCAGTGCTAACCAGAGGCAAGCATGGTGCCTACCACTCTGCATCTGCAAGAGGAGTAGCCCAGACTGAGTGGTGCCTCTGCTCAGGTGGCTCTGGGCTGTCCTGGGACTACGGTGAAAAAGGCACACGTCTTTTCCTGTGCCCACAGTGGTCTTCCCATTCTCCAAGCCCAGGCTGCCTCCATTGCCGCTCATTCCTTTGTGCCTACCCTTTTGCTGCACTCCTTCAGCTTCTCCCTGCCCAGCCTGGTGCTTTGTGTTTCTCCTGTACCCAGGTTGGAAACCATTTCAAAGCTCTGTTGCTAAGAGAAAGTGGAAGTACTCCTTTCATGAGTACTTCCCAACAAAGAGCCACTTCTGGGCCAGGAAGGTTTTGGTACAGGCAGTGAAATAAAAAGCCAGGTTATGGTTTGACTCTGGCATGCATTTCAGTTCAGTAACACTGTGGCGGCTGTTCTGTTGCCCCAAACTCTCCACCGCTAGACTCATTTTATTGACTGAAGTTTTTCCTCCAATTATTTCAAACAACTTGGCAAGAACTTCCCACAATGGCTTCACTTAAACATGTAATCATATCATTCTAGTTTTTCCTTCATGTATTCATCAGTAAATATTTACTACATGCTTATTACATATCAGATGTCACTCTAGGCAGCTGGGACACAAAAGGTGTAGAAAGTCCTCTGTGTCATCACCAAGTTCACATTTGAGCTGGTGATTACTTAGCATGCTAATAGTGACAGGCATGGTCAGTACTGGGCCTCACTGTGGCTTCTCCCCACATTGAAGGGAGCAGTAACAGGTGACTGTCTTTTGTTCCTGACCTTTAAAGCTTTCCTTTGCAAACAGAGATTTCATCAGTGTGTAGTTTTTTAACCTCAACTTGTCTAAAGAGGAAGCAGGGGTGTAATGCCCAGGACTTACCTGCTTAGTTACTGGGTGTAGCGAGGGTGGCCTGGTGGCCTCACTTGCAGGTAGAGCACATGGCCTCATCTGTATACATTGTGGTGACCAGCAGACCTCTTGGCAACAAGTAGAGTGTAGCAGTTGTGTGTCAGCCTATGGGGAGTAGGGAACAGAAGGCCGAGGCCGGCCATGAGGCACCCAGGGCACTCCCCTTCCTCACAAACCACAGAGCTTAGGCTCAGACTCGGCCCACTTTCCTAGTACCCACACCCCTTAAGCCTGAGCTGCTCATCTTCACCACAGGAACATGCTGTTCACTGCCATTGCAGACTTCAGTACCGCCCAAGGCCATAAAGGCATTTTTCTTTCCACCTAAGGTTTGATGAAAAGTTCTGTGTGAGAGCTTGCACTCTGGTTCAAGAGCAGTAGGAAGGAATTAGCTCAAACATAACTTTATGGTGGTCTTTTCCCAGTCAGTGCTGAATTCTGTTAAGAACCAGGAAGGACTCAACTGCTTTTCCTTGTGTGTTTTGGCTTTTATGCCCTCGGACCATGAGCACTGGGGATGCAGTGATAGGACATAGCTTCCTGCCTGACTTACACCCAAACCACATGCACAAGTTCCCCAGGGACAGTTCCTGTGCTGGCTGAGGAACAGGCTGAGAGATGAACAGGACTGAGGAAGTAGAGTGGAGAGGTGGCACGGAGGGCCATGTTCAGTGAGCCTTTGGGGGCTGCCTGTGAAGCTGTCCGGATGTCTGCAGCCTGGGGCGGCCTCTGCAACGAGTAATCCATGTGGTGAACCACCAGTTTCATTTCCTTTCTCTTTCACCAGTAAGGTTGAGTCATACACCGATGTCTTATGACTGACTGACTGACTGGGTACAATGTGCCAGGAAGCTGTTAGAAAGAGGGCAGGAACTATCCTGCAAGGTCATGAAAATGCTATCTTTTCACAGGGATACACCACCTCCCAGCTGTTTCAAAAATTTAGTGGTAAGAAAAGGCACAGTTAGGAAAACCAGTGTGACAAGTGTTTCTGACTAGAATTGAAGTGAACAGAGTTGATTTTGACATTCAGTAGAATATTCTTCCCTCTAGCAGCAAGGGTTGGTTGTGATCTGCCTGTTACTGTCCGCAGGTATGCACTAGAAATACATGGTCTTCAAGAGACATGGTAGGCCATTCATTCATTTTTGTGAAAAGGGAGATTTAGCCAAAGCTGACTCCAAAGGAGTTCAGATAGATCTCTGCTGTGCCTTGATTAGGTGTGCAGGGGCAAGGGGAAGAACATAGGCAGTAGAGATCCCCAGGCTATTCCCTTCCGTGAGGATATGAACTACAGCCCAGCCTCCTGGGCTGAGACACTCAGGGATTTTTGCCATGGTGGTTCCACTGTCCTGGGCTGCTGACTGATGTCATTATTCCTGCAGTTCTTACCCCTCCTAGTTATACAGGCACAGGTCAAGGTGCAGGCAGAAGAAAGCAGACCCACATGGCCCACACTCTGCCAGTGGAGAGCACTGGAGCCTGGCCCTGAAGCTCTGCGAATGGCTGTTTCCCTGCCCTGGGACTCCAGAGGGGACGGCAGCATCACCTGTGAGGACATGTGACTGACAAGACCTGGAATTCTTTGGTCTGAATCTAAATACCCAGAGAAATAAGTTTTTAATAATTAAGAAAATTACTATTAATTTATAGGTCCTAGAGATTGAACTCAAGCCCTCAACATGCTACCAAGTGCTCTACCACTTTGGTACATCACCAGCCTTTTTCTGTTGAGAAGCAGTTTTGCTAAGCTGCCCACGCTAGCCTTGAACTATCACCATCCTGCCTCAGCCTCCCAAGTGGTTGGAATTAAAGGTGTTCTCCACATCTGGCTGTTATTTCCCCTTTCCTAAGACCCACTGCTGTCTCTGCAACACCTAGTTCCTGTGTTTTCATGGCATAGTCCACGGTAAGGACTATGTGGAGCACAGGCCACACTAGGGGAGTGTGCTGAGGCCCCTTCCAGACTGTCCTGTGTGACTGCAGTTAGCTTTCACTGCCACTGAGAATTTAGACAGACCCCCTGCTATCATTCACAGGCCAGGAATGGTCTGTGGGCCTATGGTGGCCTGCAGCAACTGAAAGAATCATGCCTGTGCCATTTGGAAAGGGAATGCCTAAGGGAGGTACGTGTTCCAGTCAGGGCTCCACACACTGCAGATGTGTGTAGGCTGTTAAAGTAAGGAGCTGCCTACTTCCTAAAGGAAGAATAACCACATTCAAGTGACTTCCTATGTCCTGCACAGTGGCAGGGCCAGTATGTGACAGCAAACTTGTACTTTGTCTTCTGTTCCTAGTATATTAAACTGCACTCATTTTACACTGAAGCGGCACATATTACAAATGAAACATGCATTCCATATTTAATTGAAACTATTACATATGAACACTTAGGTCTTTAAGGGGAAGTGCAGCACCCTTGCTCTAGGTCTGCCTGGTGAGCATCTACTCCCATGGAGGGGCAGAATCCTGTGCAGGGAAGTGTGCTGGATGGCGCCATAGTGTCCCTGGTGTCCACAGAGCAGCCACTCAGACCTTGAGGAAGGACAGATCTCACTGTGCCCAGGTGAGGCTGTGTGGAGAGCAGGTGTATGCCAGCAGGATTAACCAAGGCTTGCCATAGGCCTCAGAAGTGACTTTAGATCCCTGCCATATAAACCTTTGTTCAGATGAAGAACATCGGAGTCTTTCCAATGGAGCTAAATTGGAGCCTGTTGCCCTTCACTTTCCTGACCTATACCTTTCAACACATCCTCCCCCAGCAGATGTGCTGGATATGGTGGTAGCTAGGGCCTGTAATCCTAGCCACTCAGGATGAGGCAGAAAGACTTGAAATAAAGGGAGAGAAGGGCTGGGCTGGGTCTCTGTGGCTGAAGTCTTCTTACCTTGCTTGGGTTCAGTCAGTTGCTTGTTAGTGGGCGCAGTCTGAAAAATGCTTTAATGTGATTAGGCTTTTGGTCTTTTTCCCAATTTTGTTATGAATAGAGAAAGTACTCTAGACTTTAAAATTCAAAACCATCATGAGACTTAAGGATTAGTGTCTCTTTATAGGTGAGGAACCAGATGGGTAAGAAGCTTATCTGAGGTTACCCAGCTCACAGAGGAAAGATGTTGGATTCTGCTTGACTGAACTCCACGGCAGAGTCCCAGGTGATGGAACCACTACATAACTGAGCAAGTCTCCATTGCTGACTTGTACTCTTGCCTCATGTGAGCTTCCTTGCTGCAGTTCTAGCTTTTGACTAGTCCAGGCCCCCAGACTGCTGGCTGTGGACCCACTCATTCTGAAGTGGGACAGGCTCCTTTCCACCTTGCCTCTGCCACTTCACATGCACTGGTCAGCCCCCTCCACTGTCCAGCAAGTGGTCTCTGAAATGACTGCCCATATGCAGGCAGCAGGCATGGAGTCCCTGGAGGCTTCTCAGTGAGACAGCAGATGAAGTGGAGACAGCCAGGCTCAAAGGCTCCTCAGGCAAAACTGCCCAGCCAGCCAAGAGACCCATCCGAGATGAACAGGACTGGAAGTTGTGGTCTGTGGCCTGTACTACTGTCCCCAGTCCTCCCCCAGACTTCAGTGTCACAACTTTATTTATGTTTGGTAGGTGGGGAAGTTGCTAAGTGACTCGGAAGCCATGGAACAGCAGGGAGGAAAAGAAAAAGACAGTTGCAAACCAAGATAAAAAAAATAGGAGTTTGAGTTATGATTTAACAGTCTTGTCATTTTTGAAGGACAAGTTTTTCCTGCTACACAGGAAAAAAGCATCTTTCTCTGATGCTTTATGCAGGTGAACCCAAGGCCTTTAATAAAGCCTTTCTGTTGGCATTTGATTGGGTGAGATACAGGGCTGAGGGTTGCCCCTCACTTTTCTGTTCAGGTCTGCTGGGCGAGGGGTCTGGGCCAGGCTGAGGCTCAGGCAGACAAGGGTTCACCGCCAGACTGGACACTCACTGGTAACACCTACACTTGAAATCTCATGTTCAATCTTTGTTGTCTCTCCTGAGACCAGGAAGGGAAAAGAGCTCCTAACTGCTATGTTCCTAGCTCTTCAGGAGAAGTCAGGCTGTGAGCAGAAGGAAGGGGACTGTGACACAGTGGATGACAGCAGAAGGGAAGCAGCAGGGTTTGTTAGCATCTACTCCAGGTTGAATCGAAATTGAAGGTATCCAGACAGAAAATTGTTAGGAAGTTTATAATTTGTCTCTAAATAGATCTGCAAATGCAGAGATGTCTGCTTAAAATTTGTTGTTCACAAATACTAGCAGACTTCTCAAGGGTGTGTTTGAAGCACTGACAATCCAGTTAAGTCTGGCCCCTTGCAAGGTACCTGTCTCGCATTAACCAGGCCGCATTCTTATGGTTCTGTGAGAGCTCCCTTGGGCCAGGGCACAAAAAGCCAGATAATAAATATTTTGAATTCTGTAGACCACACAATCTGTAGCAGCTACCCAGCTCTGTTGGTCTAGCACAAAAGCAGTCTCAGGAATGGGCACTGTGTTCCAATAAATCAAGCAAATTAGGCCTGTGCACCCTGGTTTGCCAGCCGCTGACTTAGAGCCAGGTGGCAGTGCTTCTGGCTGTGCACCCCAGTGTGGACAGTCTGCATTTCCACAAGAATCATCATTCGTGGAGTCATAGTGCAATATGTAGACAAGTGGCTGAAAAATATTTCTAAGTGGCATTTCTTGCTCAGCTCAGATGAGCTGCACAAATGGTCCCTCACACTTTCTATGGAAGAACAGATGCTGTTATCCAGTGCAAGCAGCAGCTAGAGCAAACCACAGAGTTGAGGCTTTAACCTATTTTCTCTTCTGTCCCACAGGCCTGTTTCTCATCCTTGGTCTCATTCTCTACCCTGCTGGCTGGGGCTGCCAGAAAGCTGTAGACTACTGTGGCCCCTATGCATCTGCCTACAAACCTGGAGACTGCTCTTTGGGCTGGGCCTTTTACACTGCCATCGGCGGCACAGTCCTCACCTTCATCTGTGCTGTCTTCTCTGCACAAGCAGAAATCGCCACCTCCAGCGACAAAGTACAGGAAGAAATTGAAGAAGGGAAAAACCTTATCTGCCTCCTTTAGTGTGGAAAGATACATTAATGCCATTTTGTTCCTGTGTAATCTTATGAGACAGTCCACGCCATATGAATCAAGTGGAGAAACAGCCTTCACCTACCGAAGCCACATTCCACAGCCCAGGCCTTTATAGGACTAGTGAGAGGTAAACCTGGCTAGGCAGTTATAACCCTGACTGCAGCTGTGGTGTCCGCTCAGACCCAATCTCCCCCGGGCTCCATGAAGGACAATGATCAGAATCATGAAGGCACTGTCCCTCTGGTAGCAGAGGACACGTAGTTGGCCGCTAGCCTGACAGGCTGTTTTAAGGACCAAAGAGGAAGTTTCTGGCCTGCGGCTGCATGTCTGTGCACATCTCTACCCTAGGATGAGGTCTCAAGTTGGCATTTCGGGTTTCTTAGTTCTTTCATGTATTGTTTCAGTTGGAAATTAAAAAAAAGATCACAAACTCAGTCGGGGTAGGACGTATGCCAAAGGGGTCCTAAAACAACCTAGGATTTACTCTAGGCTGAATTCCAAGGCAAAGTGGATCAGTGAAGTGTCACACCAGGGTGTTAGGAATGTCAGGAGAGACTGAGGACAGCAGCACACCCTGGCCAGGTGAAGACAGTTTCCTCTTCCAGCAGCTAGGCTAGTGCCCATCCAGGCCGAGCCTGCTGCTTCTTGGAGTTAAGATTGTGCTCTGATTGCCAAAGGAAACCTGTTTCCTTCTTCTGGGAACAGCAGGCTCCACATCAACTGTGGCACAGGCAGGTGCTCACAGGGACGAACTGCCCAATCTCGGACCTGGGAGACATTTCCTGCTCGGTGATCCTGCCTTAGTCACCTGGATTCCCAACCCTTGTAGCAGCAGAACAGGATTCTTTGCAGGAAAAAGGAACTAGTGATTGGAGTTAGGCGTCTCTAGTCACAGGTGTTGATCCTGATGACTGAAATAACATTAAGCTGCTGCAACTGAACAACTGCGCCAAAGACTTGGAAAACAGAGTAGGAAGTTTATACAAAATCCAAACTAAACCAAGCTCATAGCACCTGCCAGTGCCTATTTACAAAAATAATCAAACACCACTATTTCTGAGGAAAAAAAAAAGATTTAGAACTCATTATATAGTTTCCATAAGTTACCAATGTAATTGATCTGGGTGGGGTATGAGAATGAGCAGAGCTGCTGAAATCACAGTCTGACCTGATAGGTGTGTCAGATACTGCAGAGGGAGAAACACCTCTCACCACCTGAATGCTGCCATCTCTGGAAGGATTAAGATTGTGAGTCTCTTTGGGCTTATGAATCTATTCACAGAGGATGTTATTTTGAAAATGTAACAGCTACTAAGCATCTTTATTGGCAAGGTATTGTGCACTAAGTACCATCAGGTATTCAGACCTTACTCAAAAGTTGAAACTTTGCACTAGTGAGTGAGGTCAAAGCTGTGTGGAATGGGAGACTAGTTTTTGTTATGTTCTGTTTGGTCTTTGGCCTACACTAGAAACCATCCTATCTCACAGATGAAAGGCCAAACACAGATCTTTTGAAATAAAGTTCAGATTCTCTGGCTTTTCTGAGAGTAAGAAAGGTTAACAGGCATCCTTCTAGAACTCACCTAGGTAAAGGTGTGGGAAACAGGAACCATCAGTGTAAAGTAACCATAAGAAATAAGCCATGGGAGCCCATGTAAGGCTTCTCAGCTGGAAAGTGCTTTATAGAGTCTGAGTTCCTCTGCCAGCCAGGTAACTACTTTCAAACCTGAGCAGTATTTTTCATTCAAAGCAGTTTCCTACATCAGGCAAATTTTAACAAAATTTTTTTCTTACATTTCTTACTGTAAGATTAACTTCTACAAGGTAAAGAATCCATTTTACAATCTCAGTCTCCCCCCAGGAACAAGTAATAAGCCCAGGGGACCCTATGGGTGTGTCTGTCTCTGGGACCTCAGCTACAGTGGCAGGGCTCCCCAAGGTCACCTGTCACAGTGAACTCATCAACAGCAATTCCAAGTGAAAACGGGAACTCTCGGCCAGAGAAGTGCCACTTGACAGTGTTCACTTCATTAATACGAATGATGTAGAAGACTAAGAAAAAAAGGCACATACACAAAACCCCAAACCACTAAGAACTACCTGAAGACTGATTAAGTGTAATGGAGGGACAGCAAGTCTGCCACGGGGAAAGGCAGCATTGGGTCTGTGAAACCTTTCGCCCACTAGCTAGCCTTTCTTTGGAATAAAAGACGTAATGCTAGCCCACAACCAAAACTTTTCTATATGGCTCTTTAAAAACCACTCATTGACCCACACTTACTTTTTAATAAATAGGACTGTTACTACTCCCAGGAAAGGCTTATTTTGTGGGCATTTGTGCTTAAAGGTTTCTTGAGGGCCTGGGCATCTCAAAACACTCTAAGGCAGAAATGTTTGCCTCAGTCTGTGGATTCTTTAAACCTGTGTGCTAATTCAACAATGTAACATTTAATTGTGCGAGGGTTTCTGTGTAGCTCTCAAACATCTGTGGTGTAATGACACTTGTTAGACATGTATCCCATAAAGTGCCATATCCTTTAAATGTGTAGCATATTTAAATATGTATATTACACATACATAAGTTTTGTGAAAGATGTGCAATAACAAAGGTATATGTATGTTTTTTTTTTTTTTTTTGGAAACTGGACAGGAGTCAAAACAGGGATGTTTTCTGTTTTGGCAAAGGAGTTACACATTTTTGCCTTCATGGCCTAGTCATTACCCCATAATAATTTTAATGCTACATTGAAACATATGTGAAGGAAAGACTGGTTTTTGTTTTTCTCTGGGTCTAAATTATAATAATCACTATTTATGTGAAAGTTAAGCCAGCAAGCCAGGCCCAGTTTGCAAGTCTTTCATGTGAAATGTGAAGCTGCATGTTGCCTTTTCTGTTAGTGTGACAAGTAGTTGCTGGACCCTAATCACTAGGCTCTGCTTCTTAGAGTGCTTTCCTCGACCCTGTTAATGCTAGACCACTGTGGAAGCGCTGACCACATGCCTTCTTAGCCTAAGTCTGGCTTCCGGACAGACCTCCGTGCAATAATGCTGGCCCCAGGATCCCTTCCTGCCTCTGTCTAGTAACAGTGACACTCTTCGGGCCAAGAGTCAGAGACAACTGGGTTTCTTCTGAGACTATGGTGAAACTCAAAGGATGAGAGAGTCATCAGGTGCTCTAGAGGAACTCGGCACACTTGACATTCAACAGCCACTTGAGCCAAACGTAAACTGTATCACAGCAATGGACTCAATCTGAGCCCTCAAATATGTGGTTATTCTGTTATACTGTAAACTAATACATTGTCTAGCATTGATGAGCTTCTTGTGCCTATGTATTTTCACAGTGTGCTCCCTCCCTCTCAGATTTGAATTAAACCAGATTTTGCAAACTCATTTAAGCCTGAAAATACTGACTTCAATATGAGATTTTTATACAGTGTGGTCAAAAAAACATACTATTCAAACTGAAACACTTATTGGAACAGTAATAATAAAGACACTCAAGCATTTTCAGCTATTCTATTACTAAGAACATACATATCACACCTCTACTACAGGCTTTTTGGTTTTATTTTTTGTATTTTTAGCACAGGGTTTACAGAGTTTCACTACACAGATCAAACTCATAGTGATCCTGTTTTCAGCCACCTCACCCAGTCTCAGTCACCCTCTCAGTGCACCCTGGGGCTTGGGCCAGCATGGCACACTGAACTCCCAGTCACTGCGCCTAAGTAGGTGCTTTAAGCTATCTGATCGGCCCCGCGGGTTATTTTTAAACTTCTAAATAAGTGATATTTCTTCCTTTGGAAAGCATTACATAAGGGGGGAAACGTTACAACACAGACAGCTCAAAGTACAGCTATATGATATGAAAAGGCTCAAAATTTATCTTTTTAATGTATTTGATACGGGATCTCACTATGCAGCTCAGACGCATAGTGATCCGCCTGTTTTCAGCCTCAGTGTCGCTGGGATTACAGGCATGCACCACCACACCCAGACTCAGTGGTAGGCTCATAGAGGTGCACATAGAGGTGGGGCTGGTGCAGCATGTGGTACTGGGGATCAAACCCTAGTCCCTGTGCTTGCCTAAGCAGGTGCTTAGTTCACTGAGCTATCTTGCTGGCCCTCTGAAGTATTTCTTTACATTTGTGACAAAAAGTTACCTGAAAGACATTCTAACAAAGTAGCTAGGTTGGGTGGCCTATAACTCCAACATTCAGGAAGCTGCAGGAGGATTATGTGAGTTCAAAGCCAGCCTGAACTACCAAGCAAGACTTTTTCAAGCAAAATAAAGGTCAATCATGTGGAGTTACTCACATCTACACTTCCTGCAAGGTAATCCTGTCTACAAGAAGCATCTCCCAGAGTAGGTTTCTTATCTAGAAATTCAAAGATGACAGTAAACATTCTCTTCATAAACTCAACCAACTCTATATCTCGTGAACACTTGGTTGTTTGTTCCCTGGTCCAAAGGCTTATGGAGGCTCAAAGTATGTTTACACTTTGGCTTCTAAACATTACATGACTTCTGATGTGTTTCTATTAGAAATCAAAGTTTAAAAAAACTGCAAAACTACCCAAATCACTAAAGAAAGTTATCCAAACAAATGAAAATCTGAATAGCCCAAGCAAATCAGAAACTTTCCATAGCCTTTTCAGGCATTACATCATGTTTCTCAAAGACATCCCCATGAGAAAAGACCTGGATTAGAGCCTCCCAATCTTAGCTTTTCTCTGGTAGTTGTGTCTTGGTGCAGCTTTCTGTGACTGGTCCTCCTGAATTCCTTTGATCAGCCAAAGCCAC
Source organism: Ctenomys sociabilis (assembly GCA_004027165.1). Taxonomy (NCBI): domain Eukaryota; kingdom Metazoa; phylum Chordata; class Mammalia; order Rodentia; family Ctenomyidae; genus Ctenomys; species Ctenomys sociabilis. Next base: position 66,599 of record PVKA01005108.1, read on the forward strand.
TGACTGGGATGGTCTTTATTTTCCTCAGCATTTCTCCCACATGACCATTACTTCAGGATGACAGAAGAAGGGAATCTGTGCAAACACTCCTCAAAGCAGCAAGACTCACCACCATCTTCATGGCAGAGGCCCTGCAAGCAGCTCAGTTATTTGGTGGCAATTCCCCTGCTGTACTTCCACATTCTTCCCTGCAGCTTCCTCTATTTACCCTTGAGAGTTCTGCAAAATAACCCTTCAATGTGTATACTACTAATTTTGTTTAGGCACATGGTATGCAGACTTAAATGAAAAAGCCATATAGGGAAAAAAAAAAAAAAAAAAAGTCAGTGAAATAACATGTAGCTATTAGCTCTGGATTTTTGTAGCCAAATATCCTGAAGAACCTAACACCTCACATAAGCAGTCCCACAAAGTTGTAGGCTGGGCCAACCATGTAATTTACTGATAGAGAAGCAAACCCAAGTTCAGATGTGGAAGTGAGGACAATACAGGGCTAAACTACAGATGCTGGAGGGAACAGATAAGCAGCAGTGGGGGTTTCAGGTAACCTCAGGTGTCAGTCACCCAGATAAGGAGTCCTAAAGGAAAAGACAGTGCAGAGTAGGAGGGGTAGGGCAGGCTGCTGCTAGAGACATCCTTATGCAGCCAGGGACAGACTGTGGAGGCAACCAGATGGACTTGGGCGCCGTGCAGGGCATGTCAGTATAGACACAGGGGTGAGTACATGAAGAAAAGCTGCATGTGTCTGGTTATTATGTACTTCACATACCTCATTTATTCACCAAGGAGCTATTATCCTAATTTACAAACAAGTAACTGTCACTTAACAGGTAAGGTTATGTCTAGGTTAGAAAGTAAGTGGGTTAGAAAGCTAGTAAGTGACAAAGCAGAGTGCAAAAACAGGCTAGACACTAAACACCCACTGTTTTCTTCTATCTAGAATGATGAGTAAGGAATGAGATGGCTAACACAGTCAACACCTTGAATGCCAAGCAGTGTCTTCTAGGGTGACTCCAGAAAGACACAGCCTAAGAGCACAACTAATGAAAACACTGCTCTCTCTTCTCTTCCAGAGAAAAACCCATTGCTATTTTTTATGTTGTGTCATACAGGGGAATGAACCCAGGGCCTTCACACTGACCTACATCCATAGCCTTTTTATATTTTGAGACAGAGTCTCACTAAGTTGCCCAGGCTGGGGCTTGGCCCCATCTGGTAATCTTCCTGCCTCAGCCTTCCAGAGTGCTGATTATGGGATGTGCCACCACACCTAGTTAACTTTCATATTTTTGGAGATAACATTTTCAACTCATCAGTCATGATTCAGTTCAATCCTGACAACACACTAAAAACTCAACAGGCATATGACAGTGAAAGAAATTATAGGCTCTTGACAGTTTTTATTATTTTCTTAGTGTAAATAGTCTTACATCCAGAAGTATATTGAACCTAATTATTAAGGATTTGTGCTCCACAAAAGTTTCTCTAACCATCCAAATGCTCGAGAACACACAGAGCTTCAGACCAGTGTCTACAGGAAGTACAGCTCACCTGTGAGCTGGAAATTTCAAATACATATGCAGTCATTTAAAAAAAAAAAACCTCTTGCTATGCAGTTCAGACTCATAATGATCTTCCTGCCTCAGTGTCCCCAACATGGTATTAAGGTATGTACCACCACGGCCGGTTTCAGTGGCTGGCAAAGTGCACTCAGGCCTTTGGGGCCAGCACAGCATGCAGTACCAGGGACTGAAGTGGTCCTTGCACTTGCCAGGCAGGCACTTAAGACCATCAAGCTATCTCCCCAGCCAAAATGTGGTCATTTTGTCTTGGCTGCTGATTCTTTTTCCTACTCTCTGTCATTCCTGCAGAATGGAAAGGAGGAAGAGAAAGAATGGAGAGAAGTGGCAGAGGCAAGCCCTCAGTATAGGGCCTGGTTTCCTTGCCTGCTGCCTAGCTCAACTCTTTCCCACTCTCACTCACAATGTGACTTGGGGCTGATTTCCCAGTCAGCCACAAAAATGAGGCTAGTAACACAAATTGCTTCACAGAATCAGGTAACTCATTTGGTGTAGTCACTAGTATATAGAGTCTTTAATATTAGAACAAAACAATGTTTAGGGTTGCTTTGAAAAATAACATTTCTGTGAAGTGTAACATAACCTGTCATCAAAACCAATTTAATTTTACCTTGAGTGACTTAGCTGATTGGGTACCTGAAGACACCATTTCTTTTTCCACATAAACCATTCAGCAAATCAGCTAATTTACCTTAGCTTTCAGGGAGTATGTTTCTCTGCAGATACAGAACATATTCCCATTTTGTGAAACTACATATATAGAAGGAGGTAGACACACATACTGAGTGAACTCACAACCATGGGAAACCAGAAAGCTTAGAAAACAGACCTCCTTGTTATTTGTCAAAAATACTAGTATAAAAAACTTTATGGAAAAGGATCATTCAGTACTGATGAAGGTGTAGGTAAAGAAAAAGTCATATAGCAGATGAAGGAAAAAATTGGAGAGGAATTTGGCAATTCACATTAAAGGTCTTATTAAAAATATGCATACCAGTGATCCAGCAATTTGTCCTAACAAAAAGACTACAAGCTTGGGCCCCAAAATTCACTGACAATATATTCCTTGATAGTCTTTTATAATAAAGAAACCTGAAAATGTGAGTGTAAGGGAGTAAGAGCACTTTATGATAGCTTCACAGCTTCTAAATATTATAGAAATACATTCAGAAATATAGTAACTGAAAAAAGATTGAGCATTGTGTCAAAATGCTCCAGTGAAAGAAACAAGAAAAAAATCAGGACAGGTCAGGGAGAAAAGATAGTGAGGATAATGAGCTGGAATCAGATGAGCAGGTGAGCCTCAAACAAAAAGGGGAAGCTTTGATGATCTCTTTCATGTCCCTCAGACCTCCTGCTTCATTCTTCATTCTCAATACAGACCAGCTTTCTTCGTGGTTCCTTTCACGGTAGGATATGGCCATCCCAGAGGCTCCAAGTCCAAAGGGGCAGAGTTCTGGATCACGCCGCTCAGCATGGAAACCCCAAAGGCACGGCTGAGCACACCATGGCCTGAAACAGCTGTGTAAACATCCCTAAACAACCTGCTATGAGGAGGTGCAAGGCTGTGTCATTTCTTAGTTTTAGGATGAAAGTTGTTGTCTTTCTACAAAAAATAACAGGAAAATATAAACCAGATTTTAACACAAATTTCTAAAGGGCATATAATTATGGGCAACTGTAGTTATCTTCTTTCACACACAAAATGGAACACTCACGGCACTGTCACATAGGTTCCTGTGCTAGCTGAAAACACGAACAGTGCTCATAAAAATTCTATAACCTAAGGTTTTTTTCTACCCAAAGCACACAGTAAAACCCACAGGGAGGTTGAGAACACAGCAGGTCTTTTTCTGTTTTTTTTAGGACAGTGGTGGCCAACCTAAGAGAATACACAGTGTTTGTTTTTCTCTTAAGACTAAAATTGTTGATATATAAGATGTTTTTCCTAAATTAAAATCTCAGTATTCAGGTTTAACTGTCATGTTAGCACTCTACAATAAGTGGGTTCTTGGTAGTAGTTTGGGAATGTGTCTTTCTAAAAGGTTTGTCATCACTGCCTTAGGATCTTTAAATCAGAGCTGTCTCCTTATAGGTCAGTAACACTGTGAATACAACACATACCATCTACAAAATGTGCCCTAAAATTCTAGCAGAAATTCTTCACTTTTGCTAGTACTTGACCACTGCAATGTAACTGTTAGTTTTAAGGAAAAAGTATGTTAATTCTAACATTTTAAAAACATTATTGTACTACAATCTAAGTAAATTACTATGGTATTTGAAAACTTATCAAAGTGAGGCCTTTGCTAATAAACATCCTCAATTAATTCTGAAGTTAACCATTCATATTATTACCTCTAAAGGTTTAATCACATGGAAACAATAAATTCCTCTAAATGTTCTCCTTAAGGGAAAAAAAAAATGCACAGATATGTAGTAAAATGGTGTGTAACAGCCATACTAATTCTAAGCCACACATAGTAGGGGAACACGTTAAAATCTAGTAAGTTCTATAAACAGTCACAATGAACACAAATTTCACCAATACAGAAGATGCTGATGCCAGCATTTTCAGCAGTGAGTACAGAAACACTATGCTATTACAAATCATTTAGAGAAACAGCCAGTTAAACAATATAAATCCCCACGAAGCTATCCTTTACCTCAGCATGAATTATAGTAAATGAAGGGCAAAAAATTCAAACTCATCTTTTTAATTAGCACTCAAAAATTAAATGCCCATTTATTCCAACATAAATTTCTCAAAATAAAGTAAGATACACCATGAACATGATTTAAGATTATACCTTCATATCTTTTTAGCTGGTCAACTAAAAAGCCCAGTGCACAAATAGGTGCTTTCATCAGTGCAGAGAATAGGTAAGCAAGGTTCAAATCAGGACCACAATGCCTCAGAGGCACCAATTTGAAGTCAAAAAAAAAGTTTTTCAGTTTGTAGCACTCAACTTCTAGACCTTAGAAGTGGTCAAAATATATATATGCTATGAAGTTCATGTTATACTACCTACAAAGGTCTAATTGCAACAGAAAAAAATTACCATTTTATATTGCTGAGGGTTATAACTCAATCTTTTACATTCTATTTAGCAATAACAAAATTATTTTTCAAAAATTAAACGTGAAAAGAAACTTCTAGGTACATTGAAATCTATACCATAATTTCTACATTTAAACTGCTAACATAATGTTTAAAATTATACAAACAAACATCCAATAAGCAGTATTTTATTTTATGACACTGCATTAATACAATAAATATACAAAACTTCCAAACCACTGAAAACATGCAACATGAGAGGACAGATGGAAGGCAATGGTACAGCACTGTGATAGTCACCATGACAGCAGCGCAGTATAGTCACCTACAAAATACACAAACATCCCCAGATCAAGAACTAAGACCTAGTTTACAAATCACTGAGCAGGGATTTTTCCAGTGTTCAAACTCTAGCTTAAAACAGAACAGCCATGATTTAATAATGCAAACTGAAAGATGACATGTGTGCCTATGATATGAAGACTACTTCGTCACTGTGGAGCTACATACTTTTAGAGTTAAAAATGAAACACTAACAAATGCCAGTTTTTTGCTAGTAAAATGTAACTGTTTACTGATTATTGTCAAGAAAATAGTGAATATGAGAATTTAAAGCTGCTTTCATACCTGATCAAACTATAGGCATTGTCATCATTCTAATGCACATTTATGTGTTCATAAAACAATTCTCCCTCTCAACCATATTAACCCAGATAAATGCAAATTTAAAGGTTTGTTCTTGTCTTCACACAGAAAAAGATAATTGTAGGATGTAGTGATTATTTGCCTTTAATAACATTATCTTTGGAGATTTCTACATAACAAACACTGCAATTCTGAAGGAAAGAATATCAGTCTTTTTCATAATCTTGCATAAATTTTTGTTATTATTGTATGCTCTTGTTTTATTAGAGAAAAACAAAACACAGATGTGGAATATAAATCAGTGGTGGGTGCAAATGCTCTTGCTATATTTTGTGTGTGAATGTTTATAAAACCCACACTCAATAAAATAAGTTTTCACTAAGGCTACAGGATCTAAAGGACCAGAGCTGCTGAGGTGGATGAGAATGTAGATGAAAATTATCACTGATCAGAAATATTTATAAAACAGCTTTACTTCATACTCTGAATCCTATTTTTCTTCCACATAAAAGAAATACCTCCTAACAACAGTATTCAGTAAAGTCCCAAATAACTCGATGTAAACACCATCTGGATGAGCTGTGTTTCCAAGCAGCACACAGACCTTCCTCATAAACAGTAAGAACTTGGCATCCCACTCCCATCCTAAGACTCACTTTAATTTCAGATTTGGTAAAGAAAAAGAAAAGTGATGTTTCCCATTTATGCCTGATTTTATTTTTAAAAAGACTTTCTCAAATTATGTAATCTAATACATCATCCTTACTTAAAATCAAGCTTATCTATCATTCTGTAATCAAAAGGTATCTAAAGGCTTTCAAATCATACTAGCATGATTTAGAAATACATTTGAATCATTTAATCAATATTAAGAATGACTCAAAGTTTTAACCCAAGTATACTGTAAGAATCAAGTTCTATGCTGCAGAGTAATGATTTCAATGTTGATTATGTTCATAATGTCTTTAACTGTATACGTACTTCCTTTTTTGGTGCCATGTATTGATTTTTCTACTGGTGAACAATCAAATGTATTCAGTCTATCTCAAAAAGTGAAAGACACAGGTGCATTAGGGATTCAAGTGTGCTGGAAATGTTAACATCTTTTTATTTTTAATGCTACTAGAAATTAAAGCTAAAAGAAAAATTCCTTAAATACTGTATATTCATTTTAGACAAAGATTAGGTTAGTCTTTAATACCTGTCAAAAATTATACACCCACATACATACATCCAAAAAATAAGCTGCAAAACACAATCTCAGTTCAATTAAGAGTACCCACAATAATATACCAAAGTTTCCATACAGTAAAATTTTACTATATGAATACTGAAAATTAGAAATAAAATAAAAAGGAATTATTATTACTACACTCTATTGCATTGACAAACTACCTTCTCTTTTGGATTATGCACTGCATATTATATTAAAGTCTCACACTGTACCCCAATAAATTTTTATTTAAAAGAAACTATTACAGAAAATCACTTCTATGATCCATAAACAACCCTGATTCCTGTAACTATAGGCAGTACAGAACCCAAAACACTAAATCTTTTAATTTAAGGAACATGTTGCCATGCAAGATCAGAACTGCTATCAAAATATCAGCTACTCTTAAAAAAGAAAATAATGAAGACAAAATATACACCATCTACCACAAAGCACACAGGCTCTCACTGGTGATGAAACTCATAGAAAATCAAGCCATTTTAAAATGTGTCTCTGCTGGTCTATTTCTTTCAAAATAAATAAGGAAAAAAAGAATGTTTTCTTCTGTTATCCTTACCTTTAAAGGGTCTTGAAAGAACAACTACAGTTAGAACTAAGCTTTTTAGATTACAAGTACCATGTTCATTTCAGCAGGTCACCCCTGAAATAATCTGCTGAAAACCATCCTCCAAACATATGGAGAAATATTTATTTAGCACGTAATAGTCATCTGCCAGGGCACTGAAATATGGAAAAAAGTATTTGGTAAAGTAAGATGAAGTTTTTCTGCTTTTAGCCCATGCACATGTGAACAGGAAACAACCATGCTGTGTGTACTGTGTTTCCAACATAAAAACATCTGCAGAATACAGTAACTGGAGAGAATGGTACCGTCAGAAGGTAACAGCATTCTGCAGAGGCCTCTAGAGCTGGTTACCCTTGAAAGCACTCTGAGCCGCACTCGTTGCCGCAGTAGAAGCTGCATTTGCAGCTGCAGTCTGGACAGTCTTGTTGGACATCACACCTGTTGCAAACTCCTGCTGGGCCTTCTCAAAACTAGCACCTGTTGTGCGATACAGTCCATGTACCTACAAAGGCACAGAACAATGCAAGCAGTGAGTGGCAATCTACATATCATTTCTAGCATCCTTGAGCTCAACACCCCTTAGATAAGCTAAATTCTAGTCATGATTCCTAGGGAAAAAAAAAAAATTAGCATGGGCACACATTTGTATTTGAATATTCCCTTATACAGGCTTTTTCATTTTCCTCCACAAGTTGAAGAGGCAATTACTCCAGTTCATGCCAAAAATAAAGAACAACCCTCAACCAACTACAAAAGATATTTTCTTCTATGCCAGATTAAGATATGATAGCATTACAACAGAAGGAGGGTAGTCTGATTTCAATTAACTACCCAGACAACTCAATATTTTTTCTATCACTATGTTGGCTACATATATAGCACTAACTCTATTATAATGTAATGGTATCACTTACCATTTCACTATTTTTATATTCTTAAAACATACTGCTGGTATTCATTTTGCATATCATTTAGCCTTTTTTTCTGATCGCATACTAAAGGATTTATGAAGAAATGCTATAACCATCTGTCTATATTGATTTATTATTCAATTCTTGGAGTTTATTTTCTTGAGTAAGGTTCAAAAACCTTCTATCACCATACGCTACATAATCAAACTAGAAAAGCCTATCAATACATAATATAAATCACTCAATTTAACACAAATTTTAAAAAGGAAAAAAACGACATAAATTACATTTATTAATTATAAACTTTAAGATACGTGAGGGGGAGGAGGAGACAAGTCAGTCAATCAATAATTGTACTGTAATTAGACCTAAATCAGAATCCATGCTGGAATTTAATGAAAGCAGGTTTGGAAATGGGCTGAGTGCATTCATTCAATGGTTTTTCTCACCCTTCACTCTCAAACACAGATATAAACAGTCACCAGACTGTGGGATGCATGTGGAGCAAGCAAAGGTAGAATAGGTTGAAGACTCTCAAGTCAAACTGAAATACTCAGGAGTAGTTTCAGGAACAGCAGAGAGTAGAATATTCATTCTACCACGGTCTGAGCACCTGAAACCTATTTCAGACCTGCCACAGCAGGCAAGGTAGGATTTGATGCAAAGCTCCGAAGAAAAACAGACCAAAGACATAGACATGGCAACTACTGATCCACATTAGGGACTAAACGATCCCTCTCCCCAAATTCTCATGTCAAAATACTAATAATCCCCAATATGACAGTACTCAGAGGTGGGAATCTTTAGGAGGCAATCAAGTCATAAAAGTAAACCTTTTATGCATGGAATTATAAAAGATCCTTGAGAGTTCTCCTAGGTCCCCATGAAACACCCAATGACCTCAACCAAACATCCAATCTGCCTGAACTAAGAAATAAAGTATTTGTTCCTCAAGCCATTCAATCTATGGTGCATTTATTATCATAAACCATAAGGACTAAGACACTATATAAATGGTAGCTGAAGTCTTGACATACATGCAACCATTTTCAGAGAGTACACACAGGAGAGTCAAATACAGAAGCCTCTTAAGACATCAATATTTTTAAAGCATCCAATACAAGAAGCAGTGGTTACAAAAGGAATGGGAATAACCAGTGATCTTTACTGACACCAAGAGGAGAAACTGTGTCGAGAAATAAGACGCTATTTGCTATCTGGGTGAAAGAAATATCTTGATATGGTGATGAAAGTAAAGGTCACACTGTTGTGGATTAGAGTATACAAAAGTCTGGAAGAAGAAAAACAGCACTGGCACACACGCAGACTGAGAAACTATTTTTTTGTTCTCCTAGTGCAACATTATCATTTAGTACAGAATTACTTTCTTTCCAAAACAAAATTTCTTTAAAAAGTTAAAGATACAGATAAATTACCATTCCTATAGAAACTTGTATCTTACAGTGAATATAAATGATTGGAGCTTAAAAAATAATTTATATTACAGAACTCTAATACATCTTTTTTTCTGTATTTTTTAAGGGAAGAGTCTACAGGGTGTTAAGGGTCTCACTACTACTAGATCTGACTCACAGTGATTCTCCTGTTTATAGCCTACCAAATGCTGGGATTATAGGTGTATGCCACCATGCCCAGTCTCAACTGCTGGTTCAGTGTGCCCTGGGGGTAGGGCTGGCTCAGCAGGCCCATGGACCCCAGACCCCTGCGCCTGCTTGCAGAGTTGCTTTAATCCACTGAGCTAGTTGGCCAGCCCAATACATCTTAACTTAGTAGATTCAATCCCAATGCGAACAATTGCAAGCTCACTTGACTATCTTCCCCTTTTTCCCCAGGTGTGTGGCATATAACACATAAGTGTTGGTTCTAATCTATTTTTTATTTTGAGTAGCTCATGTTATCTGTTCATAGGCTTCAGAGTTTTAACTACTTAAAATGTCACCATAGTCAAAAGAGCAAAAGAAAGGTAGAGGAGCCCATATTTTTCAAGTCAGTATCTGAACAGACCCAGAGAGCCATCTAGAGGGAGAAGGCCATGTATGTACTTAATGTGTAATGCTTAACTGCTCAGTAGGGTAAATTCTTTATTTCAAGGCCAATGAATGTCAACAGACAAATTATGAGATCAACAACTCAGCTTGTTTCCCTCCTACCTTTAACAATTCCTAAGAATAGTTTGCATTCTCTAGAAAATCAGGATCAAAGTAGTAACACAATGACTAATTTTTTAAAAACTATTTGCTATCTTTAAACGTTTGCTATTTGTACTTGGAATATTTTCTATTGTGAGAAAAATGAATAACTTTAATACTTAGTTCTAGGAATATCACAGAAAGGGCACTACATTTAGCTGTCCTAGTTCCACTACTTATTAGATAGTCAGGGACCACTCAAAACCTCAAGTTTAATTCCCATAAACCAAATGTTTGTGGTTCCATCTGCTTCTTAGAGATTTCTAAAGATCAAATCAGGATACCAAGGACTAAAGGATTAATCAATATAAATTTAAAAAAAAATACATCAGACGAGTTTTCACTATGCATTTCAGGCTGGCCTTGAACATGCAGCAATCCTCCTTAGCTTCCCAACTCTGAAGATTACAGGTATGTGCTACCATGCCTAGATAAAATTTATTTTTAACTATCTGCAGAAATATCACAGCCAAACTGTAGATGCACTTACATAAGGAAATCAAATTCCTTATTGCATCTGCAGAAGTAATACACACCTTGCTGGTATGAACCCCAAAATTGTATACTATGAAAAGTATATTTAAAATAGTGCAACTACATTACCACTAAAACTTCATGATTTTATTAATATAAAAATCCCTGACATGCCAAAATTATGTCATTCTTATAAAAGCTGGGAAAATAAAAATGGATGAGTTTTTTTGTTTGTATTTTTGTATTTAGAACAGGGTCTCACTACATGGATCAGATTCATAGTGATTCTCCTGTTTTCAGACTCCCAAAAGCTGGGATTACATGGGCGCACCACCACGTCCAGTCTCAATCGACATCTCAGCACACTCCAGGGATGGAACCAGCATAGCATGCCAGGTATCAAACTAAAGCAGGCACTTTAGTCCACTGAGCTATCTGGTTGGCCAAAAATGGATTTAAAAAAAAAATTATATATTTATTGAGTTTTTAAGAAATACGTGAGGGCTGGCCAAACAGCTCAGCAGATTAAAGCACATGCTTAGGGCAGACTCAGGGACTGGAGGTTCCATCCGGGCTTGCCATGCTGACCCTGCCCCCGGGCGCAACTGAGACTAGGCATCATGGCACACACCTGTAATCCCAGTACTTGAGAGGCTGAAAACAGGAGAATCACTGTGAGTCCATTCGGTGTAGTGAGACCCTGTAGACCCTGTACTAAATACATAAAAATAATAATAATATTAAAAAAGAAAACATGGATCTATTGCCCAAACTTTTTCTAAAAACCCCCTCTCAAGTCTCCAACCCAGGGATCTAGCTCAGATAACCTTTTTATAAACTACATTCTCACTCCAGTCCCAGCCTGCTGAAACCCATTCCCTTGCTGCAACCCTGCACCATGCTCTCGGTGTGGAGCTGGCTGTTGCACCCACTTCAGGAGCCCCTGACCTACCACACATCCCACAACACATGGCCTTTGCTTCCTAGACAGTGTGGGGTGTCTGCTCCCATTTTTTCCTGAGGACCAGATCTGCTTTTCACTCCCTGTCCCACCAACTAGAAAGACGCAGTAGAGTAGCCAACAGTAGAAGTCACTAAATTATTATTTGTCTGTCTGCTAGGGTTAAACGGCCAAAAATTGTCCTTGTTCTTAAAACAAAAAAATAAGTACAATCCAGCTCTAGTACACTGTGCCTATCAAAGTAAAATGCTACCTTTGCTGTTACTCTGAGGTTAATGTCCTGGGCTCAACCCCCAAACCACAAAAACAACAAAGGTAAATGCCCATCCACCTATGAATAAGTACTCTGTGGTCTTTACATAATGTACACAGCAAATACCGTCCAGATGGAAGAAGGAACCACATCCCTTCAGCAGGGCTGAAGCTTGGGGACAGTGTGCCAAGTGGGCAGAACAAACACAGAGGAGTATGTTGTATGGATCTGACTTGCACAAAATAAGAGGCAACTCAGAGAGACAGCAAATACCTTAAAAGTTTCAGAGGCAGACAACAAGGAAGAACAGAGGTATTGCTTAATGATTACAGAGTCTGCTGTGATGGAAATATTTCTTAAATGTATGGTACTGGTGGTTGCACAATGGAACTGTAATAGATGTAATCAATGCTGAGTTATACTCTTAAAATTATTAAAATGGCAAATTTTACATTGTATATATATATTTTAGCTTCATTTATGTATTTATTTATTTAGGTTTATTTAGTCAGGGTCTTACTTGGGTACAGGCTGGCTTTGAACTCATTCTGTAGCCCAGGTTGGCCTCAAACTTACAGAAATCCTGGCTTACCCTTCCAAGTGCTGGGACTATAAGTGTGAGCCTTCATGCACAGCTTGTATTTTTCCACTTAAAAATTAGAGTAATATACTAGAACCACTGAATTATACACTTTACATGAGTGAACTGCACATGTGAATTTCAAAAAAGCTGTTTATGCATATAAAGATAACTCAGACAAAAATATCATATGTGTATCATTTAAACATCTGGTGATTTACCACCTTTGAAGATGGTTAGAAAAAAATTCATAACTTAAGCACATTAACTTGGATTTGATAATTACAGTAATTAGCTTAGTTTTTTTCTTGAAAAGAAAACAAACAAAAATTAGGCCCTGGGAGTATAGCTCAGGGCAGAGTGCCTACCTAATACCAATGAGGCTTTAGGTTCAATCCCTAGCCACACATGCACACATGCATACAAATGATGGGGAAATTTTCTTCAAACTGAACCAACTAAAAACACTAGCAGAGAACAGTGCATAAACAGCCTTTCTAGGAATGCCAATTTTTTTTCTAGGAATCAAAAGTACTGCACTAGCTATTCTTTGTTCTCTGGATGAAGATACAGTGTCTCGATTAGCATTTTAATAGGCAATGTGGATCATCTGAAACTGGTTCCTAATTGGCAAACACTAGCATTAGATGGTTCTGACAAGGGGGAATGCCTATTTATAACTACAGAAAGACAGTAAAATTACCAACTCCCTATCCTAGGTTAAAAATGAAATGGAAAAAAAAGTCTGAGCATGCTTACAAGGAAAGCACCACTTACTCTTAACCTAGGAAGACTACAATTTTATATAGAACAGAACATCTTCACAAAGGATTTACTGTAAAACACCAATTCATTAGCAAGATTTCACTGGCATTATTCTGAATCATATGCCCAACTCTGCACTCACACTAATAAAAAGACTATCTGTAGAACAGACATTTCAGTAAATAAAAAAAAAACATAAAGTACTTAGACAAACTTTGTTTTTAAAGAAACAATTTTTGTCTAAAATTCTTTTAAAGTAGAAAAAAACAAATATTTTACTATGTACATAAAAGTTCAAAAACAAGTTTTCAAATTCCATAGAAAATACAACAAAACTAGGTCACCTAAAGAATAAAAATTATTCATTATTTTCATACGAAGTTATTTTTTTACACATTGAAAAGGTAGCAAGCCAGGGAGATAGCTCAGTAGTATAAGCACCTGCCTGGCAAGCACAGGGTTCTGAGTTCAATGCCTAGTACCAAGAAGAAGAAAAAAAGCACATATATTAAAAGGGCATTTTCTTGGATTCCTCTAGTATCAGTCTCTCATAACTCACTCATCAGCTGACCCACTTATGGTATCTTCCTCCATGACCTCACATAGCATTGTCCACTTCATTCTAATAGTTTACTATATAAACAATGGCTTTAAAAAACAATTTTTAAAAATCTGACAAAAAAATAAAAGCTATTTGTGAAAGAAAAGGATTCAATTGTTCCTTGTCTTGAAAGATGTTCAAGAGGTCTAAGAGCATCCTTTCAATATTAAACTTGGATTTTAAAACACTGTGACAGAGCTTAAGACATACTGGAGAATCTATAGCAATAGCAAATCTACAGAATTGCACAAAATTCTCAATATTTTATTAATTTCCATTCAAATAAATACATTCTACGAAGTCGGTTCTGCTGGGGCTGGAGAGGAGAATAATCTAAATATTAACCAGGAATTCTATCAGCAAATAGTGTGCAAAGGTGTCATTACGGGGCATGAACTGTTTGTGAGAAGCCTGACCCCTAGTGGTTATAAACTATGACTACAGAACCCTGAAGAGTTTTGTCATCAAGTTGTCAGTTTTGAGCAACTGTGGAAAGAAATAGAAAAAAGGAAAACTCCAGCTGTTTCCTTAGATCTCAGTTTCTATAACAGGAAGAGAAATGCCTCTAATTAATATGAAAGCCGAGTCAGAGCCTGGAAAGCATGCCGCCACCTTCAGTGGGTAGAAGCTGAGGGAAAACACTCCCCACCTAACACTCTAGCTGACATCACACCTTATGGCTTGTAGTCAAGATAATTACCTCCCCCCAACCCGTGCCTCATGCAGTCATAGGTGGGGCTTATTCAAAGGTGCATGAATATAGTGTGACTGATTCATGGTGCAATACTAGGATTTAAGGATGTGTGATCACTTCATCAGTCCATTAATTAACCTAGCACCACCCTAACCCAGTAGCCTGGATATAAAATTCTCCTCTGTGATGCCCTATACTATGCCAGCCTGGCTGGCGCCAGCCAGCTATGAACTGAAACCTCTACAAACTGAGCTAAATACCTTTCCTTCTTTGAGTGTCAGGTACTTACTTTGTCTAAGCAACAAGATAGGTACCTAAGACAATGCCATTTGCTGGACTTCATAAAATCTTACAGAAAACCACCTACACTGATTTCACAGCAGAAGAATGTGAAATGAGGGAAGTTTAGTGATTCACTGATTCACATAGCACCAACAGTCAACGAATGCAAAGAGCGGTAACTTCTTTAGTGCTGGGGGGTGAGTAATCAGAGTATGCTCCATAACTCAGTAGAAAAACTTTTATCTTATTTGGGAAATGGTTATAATTCTTCGATTGGTTAGCACATAAACATGAGCACAGCTCAACAACCTTTCCTCTCACGAGACAGAGCTGAAAATTGTGCACCTGGAACATGAAAGGGGAAAAGAATTCCAGGTTCTGGTGAGAGTACTGTCCAAAGCAGTTCCCAGGGACTGAAGTGAAGCATCTCCTCATGCATCACCTGGGCCACCGATACTGAGACTACTTCTGCTGGCATCCCTTAGCCCAACTCTTCCTGCTGGAGATGCCTGCATTGAGGTGTTCACCAGCTGCACTTTCACTCACACACTTTCTAGGCTTCAGGGAGCCCAAACTCAATCTGAAAAGTCAACCAAGCTTCTTTCCTTGCTCTTATATAATCCCAAAGGCTGCCAAAAACTTTTCATTAACATCCCACTAGTATTTTAAGAAGGCTGAAACCCCTTTGATCTCCAAGGCTGCTCTTTTTGTACTATTTACAAAAAAATAAAATAAAATCCCAGATGTCATGCTTCAGACTTCTCTTGTCCTCTCCTTATAAGCCTAAGTCAAATTAATCATTACCTACTCATTTTCCCTTGACTCTGCATCATCTAAAACACTGTCATCACTAACTAGCTTCTGAGCTGCCTCCCAATTGCAGCTTTTCCAAGTATACAACCCCACCTACATCCCAAATCTACCTCAGAATAATGCTTCTAAAATTCGGGGGAAGGTTCAAACTTCTTAGCAAGGACTCTCAGGTTACAAGACATTTACAGGATATACTTACTCATGGTTTGTGTCTAGCTGTCCCTGCAAAGCCTTATGCAGCCATGGGGCGGACTTCTAGAGTTTGTGGTTAACTCATGATCCACTGGGATTATAAGTGTAAATGTTGCTGGGATTATGAGTGTGAGTGCTACACCCAGCCTGGGGCCCATAGCCTGAATGCAATGTAAGGGAGACAGGCGTGCTCTCTGCAGCCATCGTTGCTACTACTCCTCCCTTTTGCTCTTGCTGTTTTGCTATTTTCCTCTGCCATGTGCCAGTCTGCCTTGGACCCAGCTCAGTATGGACTAAAACTTCCACAAACTGTGAGCTAAATAATCCTTTCCTTCCTTCATTTTGTGTGTTGGAAACTTTGTCCCAGCAATGAAAGAACAGTAACTAAGACACCTACCTACACAACTGATCTCGTGCCCCTACCTTGCAGCACCAACACTCTACATTTTTCACTGACTAAGCCCAAGTACTGATTTTCTTTGTCATCCATTCTGAACTGTTTTTAGCTCCTTGGGCTTACCATGTTATAACCTACATCTAGATATGAACTGCTATCTCTATTACCTGGTAGCTATTTATCCTCTTACCCTTTCCTTAGCCCTTTACAGGAATCCACTACTTATGAATGAGTTCTGTTCTGGGAGAATAAGATTGATTCATAAGTCCAATTTGTGAGTCTTAAGTAAAACATGCACCCAGTTCATCCCATTTTCAAGTCTTCAAACAGACTTTTAGCTTCTTCTTGAATAAACACTGAGCTGAGCATGACTCAGTGCTGACAATGATCCTGCTTCCATATACTGAGAAGTCTCTCCATTTCCTCTATCATCATGCCACACTTTTTGGACACTGTTGACTTCATTGGCACAGCAGACTTTACATGTCCCATGATCTTGCTACAATGAGCCACATCATTTTACTTCTGTCCAATCTCAATTATTTTCACTTTTGTTTCTGTGGCAATTGTTTTGTGTTTCCTAGAAGTCCCCTCCACATCACCACTGCTCTTCCTCTTGCTTATGAATATCCTGGGCTCTGATGGAATACTGTCCTACTGTACAGTAAGCACATAGCTGCACAACTGTAACAATATTCAGGAGACATGGGAACTACTCCCAAATTTGTTTGCATCTATGAATGTTTATAATGCAAAGCAAAGTCCATTAATACCTGTGAAAGCTTGCAACTCAAATGTTCATAATTAGGGAAGGTACTATACTGAATTAGAGTGATTGGTAGTCATATTTGTATCTCAGTCAAAGAAATACTTTAATGAAGTCTCACCAGCTTGAATTACCAATGGTATGTGCATGACTATCCCATCCACTGGCATGCACCATTGGTGGTGGAAGAAATACAGTCATACATGCACCAGTGGTTCAAGCCATATGGAGTGAGACACATAAATTATGGCCCAGACATAAATCTGTTCTTTAAAAAAATAAAAACATTTTATAGCTAGGTATGGTGATGTACACATATAAGTCCTGGTACTCAGGAGGTTGAAGAATGATTGTAAATTGAGGCCAGCTTGGGAAGGAGAGAAGAGACGGGAGGGGAGGAGAGGGGAGCAGAGCGAGGTTCAGAAGATCAAAAAGAAACCTCTTTAACTGTGCAGGCCTTGTGCAATTCACTTTTTACTTCATCCTCACACTGGTCCTAGGAAAGGACTCATTCCTACTCCTTCCCTGTACTCCTGCAGATTCCAGGAATGCAGGCTGAAAGCAACCAGTCAGGCCCCTGCTCTCAGGCAACTTGGGAAGAAAGAGAAAGCTGAGTCCAAGTGGATACAGAAACTAGTCTCAGACCACATAGTTGTAAGTGAAGACATCAGAATTTCAACCCTAGTCACACACTTCCAAGCAAAATTCTTGCCCTTCTCATTTAATTCCTATACTAAAAGACAGGTCAACCTGGAAAAATTTACTAAGCTGGGTACCCAGAATATGTGCACAACAAAGAGTATAAATAAAAGTGGCTTATGCCCAGGCCTCAAACTATGCAACAAATCTAGTAGATTCCCCCCAAAATGACCAGCCAGGTGGCACTCAGCTATAATCTCAGCACTCTGGGAGGCTAAGGCAGAAAGATTTCAAGTTTACACATTCCTTTAGGCTTGAACCACTGGTGGTATATGCATGACTCTCCACTGGGAAGGTTATACCACCTGGGCTATAAATGGGTCTAACTACTTTTATTAGTCTTCTTACTACATAAAAAAAAATGAGATAGTCACCTGCTGGTTCAAGCTGCTCACCATCAAGACATGAATTACGACCCAGTGTGAACATGTTAAGACTAGTGCAGGAAAATGAACAGCTTAGCAAGACCCTCTCTCTAAATTAATAAATGGGAGTTGGAAATACAGACTGGTACAAAGGCCATAGGTTCCATTCCCAGTACCAAAGAAACAAAACCAAAACAGGATTCCATGATCCTAAAGATACAAGATAATTAGAAAGTATGTGGAACAGACAGCAGCACCTGAGCTGGATCTGGAGAAACACTTTCCAGTCTCCCTGTGGCAGAGGTGATGGTATGCCCATGGCTCAGCAACATAATACCAACAGGGGCAAGGACACTGCCCCAAGCAATGGACAGGATGCACATGAGGGGAGAGAGCAAATACAATGTCACTAGACCTAGTGTGGATCCCATCAGGCCTTTCTCCGACCACAATCATAACCCCATTCTCCCAATCCAAACAAAGCCACAAAAGAAATTTGCAGCACTAGTGTGCTGTTACTGTTGTTTTTGAGGAATATAATATCGAGATATAAAATGGACTGAAAAAAATACAGGTAGTATGAGTGATATATGTTCTATCTAGATGTTCCCCTAAAGGCTCATGTGCTCACAGATGGAGCTTTGAGGCAGTGAGTGGACTGAGGAATGGTTGCTGACCCCTTTGGTTAAATGTGATGCTGGGAGATGAAGTCTGGCTGGAGGAGGTAGATCCTGGGGTCACTGCCTGGATAGGTCTACCTCCCTCCTCCCTTGATCTCTCTTTGCCTTCTTGCTTACCCTGCCATGGATTGTCTCTCCCCTATGATGCGATCCTGCTTTGGAGCCAGTTAACTATGGAATGAAACCTCTACAAACAGAGCTAAATAAAATTTTCTTCCTTAAGAGTTGTGGGAAAGTAGTTAAGATGGTGACCCAGAGGCCAGGGAGACAGCTCAGTAGAATAAGCACTTGCCTGGCAAGCACAGGGGCTTGAGTTCAATCCCTGGTTCCATCAAAAATTAAAAAAAAGATGGTGACCTATAAAAAAACTTCTGCATTAAGGAAAGGTTGGGAATAGGAAGGAAGGGGCAGATGGAAAGATACTAAGTGAGTATTTAAAAAAGTAATGAGGCAGAGGCAGGCTGCTCCTTATCCACATTTGATAGGTGCTCAAGATTCCAGACCAAAGTTGAAATATGGCTTATCTTACTCAGCTGATGGATAATGAAGTTCTATGGCCTTTGCCTCCTGTACAACAATTGTTCTTTCACAAATAATGCTTATGAGTACTGCAACTGCATTCTTTAAACTAACAAAAAGGTTTTTGTCAACCCAGAAAATTGTGCAGGCTTTGAAAAACAGAATGCCAAGAAGTATCTTCGAACAGATGAGAGTATGGAGCGTGTTTGGAGAGGCCACCTGAATGACTTGGAAAATATTGCGCCATCTGTTGGTACTGGCCTTCTGTATTCACTGAGTGGTCCAGATCTCTCCACAGCCCTCCTGCACTTCAGAATCTTTGTTGGAGCCAAGGTCTAGCACACAGTGGCTTATTTGCTGCCCTACCCCCAGCCAAACAAGGCTGTGTGTTTCTTTGTTAGATATGGAGTTACTCTTTTAATGGCTTACAGCTTGCTTAGGAATAATTATATCTGTAAAGAGCTGATATCACACTGTGTCATCCAGTTTCCTTCTTTTGAGCATACAGTATAATGAATATTTTGAGGTTTAGGGAGAAGAGTGTGGAAATTAAGAATTTTGGGGAAATACTTTAAAGAACAGTGTCACTGATATCTCATTTTTGTTTTATGCTTGTACTAGAAAATTTACATAATATTTAAGTCTTCTGTCTAATTCCTAAATTCTTCATTGTGAATTTTGACTGTTATAATTTGTAACGTTTAACTTTTCACAGTACGAATCTATAAAAAAAAGTGATTGCATGCCTGAGAAACATGTTTCAACACTGCTTAAATAGGTTGAGTAAATAAAAACTTTAAAAAATAAAAAGTAAAATGTAATAAAAAATGTTTTAAACTGAAAGAAATGGAAGTACTGATAAGATCAGTCAGCACTGAAATAAATATCAAATGGAATCACAAAAAGTGCTTCACGGCATTTCATTCATGGGAGATACTCACTAGATGTTTCTTTCTTAAAGAACAGCTTCCCTGAGGAAAAACTTATGCTGTACAATTTACCCTTTGAAAATGCACAGTTCAGGGGGCTTAGTATATTCATAGAGTTGTGACAATGACAGCCACACACCCTAATTTCAGAACATTTCTATCACCTCCCAACAAAATTCCATACATTGGCAGTTGTATTCTATCCCTCAGCAATGACTGTTCTGCAGATTTGCCTAGTTTGGACTTTTATAGAACCACAGAAAATGTGGCCTTACCTATTTCCTGACTGAATCAGAACATCTGGATGAAGAGCTAAAGCTTCAGAGAAAGTGAGGCCTTTATGTTCCCTCCTTGAAATGGTAAAAAAGCAATGGAAGTGGAAAAGCTCAGCTGAAGATGCAACAACAGAAGTGCAGAAATCACAGCTTATTTTTCCAGCTTCCACAGTAAAGGGGACACAGGTCAAACACTGTTAATACAAATATTCAATTTCTTAAACTTCCAGTTCTCTCATCTCTTCCAATGATCTCTTCAAATTCTAAGATTTTAGGCCACCAAAGTAGATAGTAAAACAATATGGGAGGATGAAATTCCCAAAGAAAAGGAGCTCATAGTAAAGAGGAAGAGTTGATTGTGTTTAGGACAATTGTAAGTGGATAAAGAAAGGAAAACAAATGCAATCACAAATGTCTAGGAAGAGGGGCTACCTGTGATTCAGAAGGCTACAGTTATCAAGGAGGGCAAAGTTGTGAAAAAAGTTCTAAGGTAGTGGTGGCAAACCTATGGCTTGTGTGGTATAGCAAGCTGTTTGTACCACTGAAAGCTCTAAATGGCTCTCTGTACTGCTACATGACTTAGTAACTGTAGAAAGCTCAGTTTCATTGGCAAACATAATCACTGCAGAAAAATAAAACCTTTTATGAATAAATAGGTAGCAAAATGTAGGCAGGAAAAATGGTCTAGCCTTCACAGAATTTTGAAAATGATAGTAAATGTATGAGTTAAGTACATGAATTACAGTGATTTTAAGTACAATTATTTCTATATGCACTGTTTCTATATTCTCAAGGCAGTAAAAATCTCAAGCAATGGAAGAACATTTTCTTTAAAGTAGGACCCATCATTAACAATTTAAGTTTGCAGACCAAAAATTAGAGAAAAAGAAGGGTTCAAGGAAAGCCAACATTTTGGCCCTAGCCTTTCAAGGTCAGTGAGGATTCAGGACATAGGAGAACCTCCTGTAACATCCTGTACCTTAGTGGTGTCCCAAATTTACTGATCAAGGAGATTATGGGGTCACACAGGAAAAGTATAAAAATGAGGTATAAAAAGTAAAGCCATATTAATATGCTAAGCTGTAAAAGGTTCAAGCGAACAACTGACATTGCCAGTCCTATGGATAACCCACTACTATTATGGACTACTGGCCTATGTAGGATTATTTTGCTGAATTCACATACCTACAATATTTAAATGACAATGGAATACCCATCTCTGACAAAACTAAACAAAAAAAGGGGACACAAATGAAAGACCATTTGTATCTGTATATACAAAATAGGATAGATACACAGCTACTTTCTCTTAACTCAATGAGAAGAAATATTTGTACTGATAATGTCTGGACAGGATATCATGTCAGCACGTTGTATTATAAATAACCACTACGAAGACAATAATATGCAATGTACTAACTATTGAAACTGTTGTACTAATCAGTTTGAAACTCTCATTGCTATTTGTTTCTCAATAAAATAAAATAAAAATAAAGTAGGACCTATCAAAAAGACTCTATCATTCTAAAAGAGAGGTGTTATTCCCAAAATGTCCATATTATATTTGAACACATGTAGAATAGCAAATATATATCTAAAACACAAGAAAAAATGTAAATGTACAAGGGATTAATGTATCCTCTATCCTATGTAATGATTATTATTTAATGTTTTATTTAGAAACAGAATTCTACAAGAAAATGCTAATAGGTTGTTACTAAAAATTTATGTCATAACCTAGCTTTGTACTTCTCACTGGCTAATTTTAGACTCTTAAGATAGATGATTTAGTGTTTTTACATTTTGAGTATGGATGAAATACATTTCACACATTATAACTTTTTCATTTATTAATAAATCAGTATGATTTATATTAAAAAATGAATATATAAAAGATCCAAAATTTTTAAATGATATTAAATCTTTTAATTCATAAAAGAAGCTTTCAAGACTTAAAAATACAGGTTGAGTCCCTTATTCTAAATGCTTAGGACCAAACATGTTTCAGATTTTAAGTGCTTGCATATATAATGACATATCTATATGATGGGGCCAAGCCAAAACAAGAAATTCATTTGTTTTTCATATGCACCCTTATGCACATAGCCTGAGAGTAATAGCATCATATTTCTAACATGTCTGCTTTTATAATCAGTCACGTGAGGTCAGATGTAGCACTTTCTATTTGGGTATCATGTTAGGGCTCAAAATTTCCGATTTTGAATTTTCAGATGAGGGTGTTCAACCTGTATTTCTTTTTGGGGGAAGTATTTCCAAAATGTGAAATCATTTCTAAAATACAGCTACCCATAACTTTCAATTATAAAAAACAATTAAAAACAGCAAGTTTGCTAAGAAAAAAATGGCTTGGTTATTCTGAATTAGTAACAAAATGGGACAAAGAAAAGTGTATCAGGATCACTTATAGTCATAAAATTTCACTTACTTTTTTAAACATAACTAGTGAGATGACTGCTGATGCTGTGAAAAGTGCTGCTATGATTATCATCACAATTCCAACGGGAATATTTTGGTTAAGACCAGTAAGGGATGAAATCCAACCACTACAAAACAAAAAAAAGAAAAGTGTAACTAAAAGCAAGCGAGTCAATGCACACTTTAAAAAATAGTGTAATGCCTAAGTCATAGTCAGCACTTCTGAACCAAGAAAGGTCCAAGACCTTTTTCTACACTAACTCATCTGTATCTCACAACCACCCCATAAGACAGATGCTATTTTTAATCCCTATTTTACAGATGGGTCACAGAGACATTCAGGTCCAAAGCTACAGAGCAGATAAATGGCAGTCTGAATTCAAAACCTCCTGAACCTCAAGGTTCAATTGCCAGACTATTGTATTATTTAAGCCTATGCATTCATTGTTCCATTTTTAAGTGTTTGTATTAAATTTTGCTGAATTATGGGAGGGAATATTTGCAGAACACATTTATAATAAAGGATTAGTTTCTAGGTTATAAAACTGTTGCAGGTCATCCTTACAAAAAATGCAGTTAGGTAACTTGATCCCTCCTGTCACTGAGGAACTATTCCTATTCCTCATTCCTATTCCTCAACAAGTGTTATTAAAAAATATTCATTTAGAAAATAGGCAAAAGATATGATCAAATAGTTAAAAGGACAAATGTGGCAAATAAGCACATGAAAAAATGTTCAACCTCATGAGTCATTAGGTAAATGTAAATTCAAACACAATGAGATATTATTGCACACCTTTCAGAATGGCTAAAATTTTTAAAATGGTAACAGCCATGCTGATAATAATGTAAAGGCTCAATTGCTCAATATAAAAAGAAAAACTAAACCAGAATACAACTTCCATATGACCCAATTCTATCCCAAAGAAATGAAAACTAAGTTTACAAGAAAAGCTTTCACAAATACTCAGCAGCTTTTTTTCATAACAGCTCCACACTGCAAACATTCCAGATGTCCAGCTGAAGAAAAAGAAAAGGACCACAGTGTCTCTTTAAGCCATGTATTACTTCTCAAGGATGAAAAGGAATAAACTACAGACACAGGTACCAACCTGCATGAGTCTCACAGAATGATGCTGAGTGAAAAACCCAAGCACTGTACACCAACTGTATTTACATAGGGACAAGCAAATCAGGCTCATGGGGTAAAGAGGGAAGAGGGATTGGAAAGCTGTGATGGTGACTATGAACAGCAACAGGAGCAGTCCTCTGTGTCGGGTATCAATCCCAAGGTCCTTGTTTCTGTATTTTATAGGATTTCACACTGGGAGAATGTGTAAAGAGTATCTGGAAAGACTTGGTTTGTATTCCTTACAACTATATGTCAGTTTGTGATTACTCCAAAATAAATTATAAAATTAAATATCTGAATTATACCACATCTATTTTAAAGAGGCTATCCCACATAGCCCTCATTAGTATACTATTCAGTACTAGTCACATGCTGTTTTGCTCAATTTTGACATTCTCCACCTTAAATTTAAACTAAAAAAGCAAAATTAATTACTTCAATTTCACAATTTAAAAGACTGTGCTGTTAAAGCAAGCAGTTTTTAAAATATTTGAAGCATTTCCTGTCTTTCAAATGCCAAAGACTA
The DNA here is from genome assembly GCA_004027165.1 of Ctenomys sociabilis. Taxonomy (NCBI): domain Eukaryota; kingdom Metazoa; phylum Chordata; class Mammalia; order Rodentia; family Ctenomyidae; genus Ctenomys; species Ctenomys sociabilis. The sequence continues at coordinate 91,144 of PVKA01005108.1, forward strand.
TTCACTACTTAAAATAATAATGAAAACTATTTTTTCTAGCAGCGATTTAAAATATCTCTGTAAGCCCTCTGCATGTATATATGCCCATAAGGAGCCTGCAAAATTCCCACACGTGTCTGACCATCAAAACCACTCAAGTCCAAGGCAGCACACTAAACAAGGCCTGCACACATATGTCACATGCCCACTTCTGGTTCAACTTTGGGAAGATGGTACACACCTCAGCACACGCCACCAGGAGAGGCACTCCCTCTAGGATTAAGAGACCTCAGCCCTTACCTTCTCCCCTAGGCTCCTGTGGGCCCCTCCAAGTGACCGTACTGTTTAACAGTGTGAGTGTATGCAGTGGTTCAATATCCTAAAGACAATAGGCTGTGAAAATATGTGTACCTGTGTAAGTGTATGTGAGCTACCTGTAAGCTGAACATTTATCATCTTAGCACTCTAGGAGGCTGACAAAGGAGGACCAAAAGTTGAGAGCCCAATTTGGGCTATTTAGTGAGATCCTGTCTAGGAATTTTAAAAAGGGTTAGGAATGTAGCAGCTCAGTGCAAAGGCCCTGGGTTTAATCCTCAATACCAACAAAAACACACAACTGTGTTTGTATACCTAAAATAGTGCTTTACACACAAAAGGTGTTCTTTTCTTTCAAATCCTTGATAATATTTTATCTGCCTTCCAAAATATTTGGTCCTCTCTCTAATCACTCCAAAGTCTATTCTGTATTCTTTCTCTTAAAGTCCATTACATCCATTTTAATTAAATTAAATGCCCTTAAAATATACATGTATTTCTGTATTTTACTTCAACTAAATATAATATGCTGTTTCAAAAAACAGGAATGAAATCTTTAAAGAGAATAGTTTCTCCAAAGGTTATGTTTTAGGGAAAAAAAATAAATAACCAGTTTTTTGCTTTTATTTGCTTCTGCTAAACTGGCTTTTCTGTGTTAACTATATGAATTAGGACAATAAAAATTATATGTAAATATTAGAATAACTTCAAGTTGATTACATAAATAGACTTACCAATTGCCCCAGTTATGAAATCCCGCAGCCTGGAGCACATGGACAGCAAACTGACAGATATAGACGAAGAAGAACACAAAGAATCTGAAGGAACTGTCACTCCTTAAGGGGAGGGGAAAAAAGAGGGAAAATGTCATTTTTTTATCTTTACATTCATATGCCCACTGACATTTCAGCTTTAAAACAAATAGAGGGAACTATCTAAGGCCTAAAATTAAAAAACACAATTTGTGACATGTGAATATTCAGTATTTTTGTATTCTCACTTTTGTCTTTCAATTTTCAACTGAACTACTATCCACCTTAACAAGAAACTTCCCTTTTATTAAACAATTTCACAAAATTATAACTAACAAAAGAAGGATCACTTATTTAAAATATATACTCTGGCAATCACTGACCCATGCATGAGACCCAGACTTCCCCAGCCCATACTAAGCATATTCCAAGTGTTTTCCTATAGCTCCGGACAATCTCTTTCTCCCCTCCCTGCCTTACTCACAGCTTTCTATCACAGTTTGCCTATTTTATTTAGATTTTTACACAACCTCAATCGTATATTAGCTACTCATTGTGACATCCCCATTCATTCAGCACAATTACTTGAGATTCGCCACCCATGGTATGGCATGTCTCAGAAATTCATTCCTTTTCACAATGTATCCATTCACTGTTAATGGACACTTAGGTCCTTTTCCAGTATTTTACTATTATATAACTCATCATATAAATATATATTTCTTTTTTTCTTAGGTAAATCTCCAAGCAGAATGAATGGAACACATTCGTAAAACTTTCTAGGAAACTGCCAAACTACTTTATAAAAAGATCACTCCATGTTACATTTCTTTCTTTTTTCTTTTCTTCACTTTGTGTGTGTGTGTGTGTGTGTGTATGTGTATCTTTTTGAGACAGGGTCTCACTTGCAGTTCAGGCTGGCCTTGAGCACACTTTGTAGCTGAGGCTGATCATGAACTCCCAACGATCCTCTTTCCTCAACCTCCTGAGTTCTGAGATTATAAGCATATGCCACCATGCCTGGTTCCATGTTACATTTCTACCAGCACTGTTATTCTAGCTCCCCCACAACCTACAATATGGTACACTTAAGTTTTTTTTTAAAAAAATTCTAGTCATTCTAATATTTGGCTTTCATTTTTCTTTTCCTAATAAGCAATGTTATTAAGCAACTTTTCAT
>PVKA01005109.1:0-21841 GCA_004027165.1 Ctenomys sociabilis
AATGCTAAGTACAGACTCAAGGAAACTTGAAAAGGGAAAATTTTTGTGTCTGAAACTGTTATATTTTATAGTATATGTTTTGGAATTTAGCTATCTATTCATCTTCCCTTACTCTTGGAAAATGACTCTACACATAGAATATGCGGCAAGCAAGCCAAATGCAAGGGTCATGATCGTGTTAAAGTCTGGATTTTGACAGCATTTTGGAGAATTTTTCCAGAACATCAGCTGGTGATATAGCCAGTCAAGTTGTAGATGACCTATGCTAACATTGCTTTCTATTGGGTAATATATGATATGCGATATATTATAATGCTACAGTAAATTTTTCCTTCCTGTCATTTAATTGCCCAACACATTGACATCTATGATAGCATGAAGTTTCTAGATGAAAATATTATCTTTCAGAAGAAAAGATTTAGCAAATGAGATTTCATATGCGTAAAATGCACATTAATAGCTTTTAAGGTAAGTGTGCTTGAAGGGAAGGATGGTGATTTTACATCTGATTTAGGACTTTTTAAAAGAAACCACTTAAATCACACCAAAAATAAAAATGCAAAAACTTAGGCGATTTCATCTTCTTACATGGTAAAAGTGAATTCTCCCGATGTAATTTTCCTTGGTTTCAGGTCGTAAACAAGGATTTTCAGGGAATGATAAGGACTGAAACCTTTGCTTTCCAGAGTTTGTCCAGAAGAGATCGGACGTCTTTCTCATCTCACCTAATAGGCAGGCACAGGCTGGAGGCTTCAGCTGTGCTAAGTTGTTGGGCATCACATTTTGGTTATATCCTCTGTTGACACAGTAAGTAGTTTTGCTTCCTTTTCACCCTTGCTAGGCTGTAAGCTCCGTGGGAAGGATGGCCCATATGGTACTCATCTTGGGGTCTTAGTGTTTAGAAACATATTGAACAAATAATCCAGAGAAAGAACAACCCAGTATTATCCATGTGATCCATCCATCCATCCATCCATCCATCCATCCATCCATCCATCCATCCATCCATCTACATTTTGGCCCATCTATGCCCCACTAGTGGTGACTGATGCCTTCATCAGATGTGTTGGCCTTGTTTTCTTGCTTTGAACACCCATGATAGCTGCCAACAGACATGGTAAAGCGTTTTTGAGGAGAGCGTTTAATCTAGGACTTAAAGAGATTGCTGAAGGTAGGAAAGTAAACTATACAGCTTTGGCTACACATACGCATAAATCCATTTGAAAATATACCAGAAACCTAAGAGAAAAACCCACTGCATTTAATTCTTCTCACTCTCCATCTGTTGCTGCTGTTTCTATTTGCTTCTCTTAAACATTTAATTTGTGATAATTTAAAAGTCTTGTTTTCTTTTTTAATGTGACCTATGAAGAATAATATACTGAATCTACATTCTTTTTAGGTTGTTTGGTGAGTATTGAAGGCTCTAAACAGTTATTGTACTTTGTTTTAAAGATAAAAATCAATAAACAAAAGGTTGAAAGAGAGCCAACATAATTCCTAACAATTCTAAATGTATGCATTCTCCTAGTTCTGAAAAGAAACACTACTTAATCCTTACTTGAGATTTCCTTTTGAGGATTCAATTTGGTGTGGTTTCATTTTATTTGAATGTGTTGAAGCTAAATAGTGAAGAAAGTTCATTCCAAACTAAATGCACTTGAAAGTTACTATAATTACTACACATTATTGGTCTTGGTAAACTCTTGATGAACTGAGATCAAATTTTATTGCAGAGACAGATGTGGTTTATTGTAAAAGAGTATAAATTACTGCTTAGTTATAAGGTGCAACCTGTATGTAATTACCTCTGGGGAAATCATCTGTGGTAATGATGCTGGAGGCTGGTGAATCAGACCTTTTGAAATCTTCACATAATCTCCAAACCATTTTGTAAAACTATTTCCCTACTCCTCTGACTTTCACAGCTCTTTGTAGAAGAAAGAGAGAACTGGAGATTTCCTTCACTCCATATTGGATTTGTTTCCATAGCATGAATAACCAGCATTCAGATATCCAAGAGCGTGGTAAGGAGGGTCCTGTGGTAGGTGGGACTTTGGTCACTGAGGAAATGCCTCTAAAGGACTTGTTAGGACTCTTGCCATTTCTGTCTCTTACTTCCATTTCTCAGTTTCCAGAAAGTGAGTGGGCCTCCTCAGTCCTGCATTCCGGTGAGGACAGACTGCCTCACCACAGACCGATGCATCAGGTTCAATCAGAAATGGACTGAAACCTCAGAAACCATTATTCAAAATACATCTTTCTTCTTTCAAAGTTATTTATCTCAAGTACTTTGCCACAGTGATGGAAAACTGGCTAACAGAATGAGAGCCAGAAGCATGAATAGTTCCTTTGATAAGTACTCGATCATTATTGTGTACTGTTTAGCAGTGAGTAGCTGGAGTAGCTGAATCATTTGTAATGTCTAGGCGCTTGTGGCAACAATGACGCTGTTTTAAGATTTTTACTTTTAAAGGCAATGATTTTAGAAAATTAAGTATTTTTGCTGAAAACTGGAATGAAATAATGCCCATCTTCCCTTCTTTAAATGAACTAAAACTAGATAAATATATAACAGAACTGTCTTTAGGAATTAGCTTACTGGCACTGAAGGGCTTTGATTTTTGAGACAAGCTTAACCTCTAAGATTAGACTTGCATTCACTGTAGCTGTCTGACTACAGCTATGTGCCCTAGGGCCAAGCTCTGCATGGTTGTTTCAGTAGGCTGAATTTGTGGTTCAAGGTCATTGGAATAGTGAGCATTTGCAGAACAAGGTACTGAAGAAAGGAGAGATCCAGAGGGGAGAGGACACAGAGGAAGGCATGGACATTTCTCTGCAGATGATTACACGAAGGCATGGCCATGCATATGCCGGACAACAAGCCATGAAGTCTAACATGGTGTGATCCCATGGCCCCAAGGGGACGGAATGAAGCTGAGCATATTAGAATATGTGTCCCCCATAAAAAATGTACACACCATGCACTCACACAGACTAATTTAAGAAAAAAGCATGAGAAATCCTGAAAATAAAGCTGGCTACATGGCTTGTCAGAGAGGGGAAATATTAAATTGTAAATCAACCCACAGAGAGATTTCCCTGAGCACCGGGGCATTCAGGTTTAGCCTCCCCATCCTCAGAAGTGAGAATTGCACCAGAAGAAGGTCACGTTCTTGTGGCCTTCTGAGGACACTCCTGCAGCAGACCAACTTAGTGATGAAAAGAGAAGGAGAACTTCCTGGATACATAATTATATGCAGAATAAAGCTCAGGATGGAAGACAAGATAAGACAGGATCCGTATAAGTATTGCACAGTATCCACTGCACAGTAAAAAATTCTGGTCGCATGAAGAAGCAGCCATATTAACAAGAAATAGACATGAAAGTAACCTAAACACTACAAATAGGGGTGATTTGGAAACAGTGAGATCAGACTGGGGAGACAGCTAAGTGACATAAGTGGCTGTTTGACAAACACAAGGTCCTGAGTTCAATCTTTGGTAACACTAACTAACTAACTAACTAACTGACTAACTGACTAACTAACGAAATCAGTGAGATAAATGTATTGAGGTATTTGGTATTAAAGGGGGATACTACATGAATGAAGAGAAAGGAAACCTCAGGAAAATATGTGTAAACTATAAAAATATATATGAATAATTTCTTTTCTTTGTTGGATGAATAATTTCTAAGGTAAAAAAAAAATCACTTACTGGATGATACAAAAGATTAGAGGAAAGTTTCAGCAAATGTCATTGGAGAGGTGTATAAATTATGCAATCTGAAGAACAGAGAAGGAGCAATCAAAAGCAGAAGCAAACAGCAAGACCCCAATAATCTGTAGGGAAAAAGCAAGCAGACTAACAATTGCACAGCTGCATATTCATATTTACATGAAGTCCAGAAAACAGGAGAGAGGGCTAGACAGAAAAATTAATGAGTCAAATGCTTGGAAACATGATAGAAAACTTCAAGCTACAGATGGTTTAAGACGTCTTAGCAAGGACTGTTTGGTTTAGCAAATCAAAGCAGCAGACGAACGAGGAAAGCCACACCTAGGTATGGCAAGCTAAATGGAAAAACATGAAGACAGCATGTGAAGCTTGTAGGGTGGGGAAGGAGAAGGAACAACAGTAATAGTTATTCTAGAAAATTATTCCTGAATAAACTTATCCAAGCCAGAAGGAAATGCAATGATATTTTATTAAGTGCACAAAGAAAACACTGTCAAACTCCACTTCTGTATTCAGTAAGCATGTACTTACTTCCAAAATAGCATGAAATCAAGAGGCTCGCAGACACACGTAAACTAAGAAACGGTGCTGCTCACCAACTTGCACTACGTTAAGTGGGAAAATAAGTTCTTTAGGGTAAACAAAATTGATATCAAATTGAAATTCGTATCCACAGAAAAAATGCAGAATAATAGAAATGATAGATATGTGGACTCACATAGAGTTTCTATACAAATCCTCCAATAAATGAAACATATTTTCAACTCTTTTTAAATCTTCCCTTAATTTCATAATATACAATGTCCTACTAAAATCAAAATCCATAAATTGTCTTCTGAAGTTTGCAATGTACCTAGAGGTAAAATGCCTAACAGAAAAAAGTGACAGCCAAGGGGAACAGTGAATGGACTTATACTTTTGTGAAGCTTTTACATTTTACATGAAATGTTGTAGCACTAATGTGAGATGTATTATACGATAGAGATGTATACAGTTAGCCTCATAGGGCTCACTAAGACCATGCACATCACAAAGAACTATTAAAAAGCCAACATTGGCAATAAGATTACAGCCAAAGAATTATTCATTTTAATAAAAGTCAAGAGAGAAGGAAATAGAAAACAAAAATTAGACTGCACAGGTATTAAACGAATACCTACAGGTAGTCTTTAAATTCATTTTTATCTCGTTAAGTATGAATGAAAATATCACAATTAACAAACAGAGAGGCTGGTGTGAGAAATCAAAAGCAAAGAAGAACCACAATGGATGGTAGCTGTTGGAGGAAAATGTCCACATGGGAGGAACAAAGGAGGGGTGAGGGGCAAGGGAAGGGAGGGGAATGTTAAAATGTGTTATGCGCACGCAACAACTCTCCAGCATGAATGTAACCATTATGTGCTGCAGACGTGCAGTAATAAATTGCTTTTAAAAAATTACAGATGGTAAGAAACAAGAAACCAGATATTTTGCAGATGGGAAAGGGAAGCAGGGGGAAAAAGAAGGGTGGGCAGGAGTACAGAGTGGAAAATTATCAAGATGTGCTCTACATGTGTACGCATTAATCAAAATGAACATAATTCCTATTATTGCAAATTTACACTATACTATATAATAAAATATACAAATTAAGAGCCTGTAAATATAGATCTAGAAACTGAAGTCCAATTGTCTACTGTATGCCACATATGTATTTTAAATATGGACTGAAAAAGAATTACAAGTGAAAGGAAGGTATAATGTATGTATTATGAAAACACTTATTTTTTAGAAAGGCATTATAAACAAATTAATCAAAGTAGACATGCAAACAATACACTTTGCATAAGTTGGAGACATTTCTTAATAATAACGGAGAAATTTAAGAATACATGGTAGCTTTAAATGTTTGTTTAGAAAAAAGAGCTTTAAAATGTCATAAACAAGAGCAGGATTGTTTTTTTCTCCATTGTTATATTATGAAAAACTTAAACATAAAAAAAGCTGAAATGACTTTATAATATCTATTTTGGTGTTTAACAATAACATTAAACTATGTTTAGAGTGTCATGCTCCTGTTTCCCTTCTGTCTGTGCCTACATTCATCAAGTACAGTGATCTCCAAATATTTCTGATGCTCCTGGGTGTGTGTGTGTGTTCTTGTGTGTGTGTGTGTGTGTGTGTGTGTATGTGCATACCCACTTGTATGTTTTAGAGGAGCAAAGTGCTCTGGAGACACAATTTCCCTTTTGAATGAGAAATTCTGTGCTTTTTGCCTAGTGTCTGTTGTATACATGAGACCTACTTTGGGTTTCCTGAAGGCTACTTAAGATTCTGGAGCTAAAAGAAGTTTTAAAGCTTTTTTTGAAGGATTTCATGAGAACGATCCACTCTGGTGGATAATCAAGAAACCAGAGCGTGTGTGTCCCTTGACTTGCTGAGTGGTAGTCCGCATTTTGGGTGGATGAGCTTGGGGACTAGCCTTCATTTTTCACTCCTTTCAGATCAAGGCCTACTGTGTGCAGTGAATAGTCCCTGTTCTGTTGAAGGATGAAGTACGGTGGGCAAAGTGTTTCTTCTGAGTATAATTTTGTGTCTGCTGCACATTCCTGAGGGAGTATGGAGGATGTTAGGATTCTCAGCTATGCTAATTCTGAGCTAATATTGGGCTTGTTCTACTCAAGACAGTTTATTAGCCAGAACATCACTTCAGCACCCTTTGCTTAATCTAGCTCTATCTGATGTCTCTCAACTCACAAATACTAACACCGAAACATTGCTTGCTTTTAAATTAAGCATAGAAGGTTTGCAGAGAGCTTTGGAATCTGAGCCTTTACATTCTTATGTTCTAAATACCAAGACTTATTTTCCTCTGAAACTATCCCTTTAACAGGGGAAACACTTCATAGTTCATTTGATGTTTTCTAAAGTTCTATTTCATCTAGCCACATTTTCCAGCAAGGCCCTGTATGTGCCATGTACCCAGTAATTGAAAATGCTCTACAAGGTGCGTGCTCAGAAGGTTTGATGAGCGTTAGCAATTACCTTACCCTTAAGGACATGGTGGATGATATTTGTGACTCTAGTGTACAAAAAAGAACAGACCTTGAAAAATGAGGGTTGACATCTCAAGTCTACAATAAAACAGGATGAGGTTTCATGGTGTTTGAAAGAAGTGCTCGATTGGTTCCATTTCTGCCTCAGAAACCCTGAGCAGTGTGTATGTAAGGCAGCATTTTCTACTCTGGGCAATGTTATTTTTTGCTTATCAAAAATGTATTAGAGTTGGAAGAATTACAGTCTCTCTCACACCATATGCTATAATTAATTCCAGCTGAATTAAAGCAATAAATAAATGTATAAAATCAATCATTAGAAACCCAGAATAGAAATGAGTATTTATCCCAACTAGAGGGAGAGAGGAATTTGTAACCTTAAAGTCAAAGAGAAAAGATGAAAAAAGAAAAAAAATAGTAGATTTGACTGCATTAAAAAATTTGAACATCTACTCATCACAAACAAAACTAACACAGAACAAAGTGCATCTAAAAAATATGGTGTGTGTGTGTGTGTGTGTGTGTGTGTGTGTGTGTGTGTCTAGGGATCTTAAAAGACCACCCAGCTGATAACAATGTATGTATGCTTCTGATAATTAAATACTGGTGAGGCATCCAGTTGTTTCCAGGCTAACCTGCCCATTTCTGATCCTTTCTCGCTCAGTGACAGAGCTCAGCTGGCCAGAGTCTTCCTGCTAGCTCTCCTAGAATGCCCACTTCTGGTCTTTGGCAGTGAGTTGGCCAACCTTGCACTGTGTCCTCTGCCTGAAGCCCTACAGCTCTGCAATGCAATCTTCAGAGGTATTTCTGTGAAGTCCATTTCTCGAAAAATAAATGGAGATGTGTTTCATTATTTGACTTCCTAGTTTCTCTGAAAAACTGCATGCTGGCAGAGTACACATTCGTGCAGGTGTGTATGTGTGGTTGTATAGGGAAGGGTAGTGGTTATTATGGAACGTTTTTGTGGGGAAATGTATTCCAGCATTTCCACAGGTTCTGACCTACCAGGAGCATGATACTGACCATGTTGATCTAAGAGAAATAAGAATCAAGTGAATAATGCTGGGAACCACGTGTTAGTCAGCTCAAGGAAGATCCTTCCCATTCCTCCAGGGTCTTTGGTGAATACTTGTAAGTCATGATTAGATTCTGTCAACAACCACCACCAAGACCACAGGTAGGTCTTGGACTATTACACAGCTCCAGTGAAAATATGCATAAACATTCATCACTTTAAAGAGCTGGAGTCACCACACTGATTTCCATAATGGTTGCACCAGTCTACATTCCCACCAGCAGTGCAGAAGGGTTCCTTTTTCCCTATAGCCTCTCCAACATTTGTTGTTGGTTGATTTCTGTATGATAGTCATTCTTTCTGGGGTGAGACGGTATCTCAGTGATGTTTTAATTTGCATTTCATGGATGGCTAGTGATGTAGAACATTTTTTTCATATATTTGTTTGATTCTATAATTTTATCCTCTGAGAAGAGTGTTTATCTCGGTTGCCTATTTCTGGATTGGGCATCTGGATGTATCTTAAAGAGCTTTTTAGGGAGAACTTATTCAAATCACTGTAGAATATACAAAGAAAAATCCTTCGAACCCTAGCATAGATACAAATTCATGAACACAAATAAGCATAAGGCGAAGATGAGGGTCATGAGTAGCACAGATTAAAATGTGCAACTGAAGAGTCGCAAATGAAGACTTGTGACCTATCAAAGGTGGTATGGATACATTTGTAATTGTTCCTCCATGCTATGGGTAGAAGTATGGAACAGTACCTCTAGTAAAGTGCAAGAGACAAGCGAATGAAAACTTTTAAAAATACTAAGAAAATCAGTTACTGTGCAACTCTAGGCCTGCAGGGACAGACAGCCCCACCACAAACTGTCCCTAGTCCCCCTGCCCATCACAAGAAGTCCATCCGGGCAAGTGTTTCTGAAATCCATACCTAGTCAGGATGATCACCAGTACTAATATCAAAATGATGTTGGAATTAGGCGAGAAGTTCTTTTTTTGAGACAGTCACACTGCATAGTGCAGGTTGCTCTTGAACTGCATTATGTAGGCTAAGCTGGCCTTGAACTTATGATGATTAGCCTGCCTCAGTCTCCTAAGTGCTGGAATTTCAGGCAAGAGCTACCATACGCAGCAATTCAAAAAGACTTCATTATTACATGTACAAATCACCTCAGTGGAAAATTTTGGAATAAAATAAAATATAGAAAACCAGAAACAGGATTTATAAAATGACAAAATGGAAATTCTCAAACTGAAAGTACAACAGTTGAAAAAAGTATTGTTCGATAGTCAATAGCTGTGAACGAAGAACAGAATTCAATTTGAATAACAAAGAAAAAATAAATAGACTGAAAAAAGCAATAGAATCTCCAGAGTCAGTAAAACACAAGAGCCGAAAGAAAAATAAATCAGCAATTATAGTTGGAATCATCAGTGTTTCCTATCAAGAACAGATAGAACTGCTATATAGAAAATCGGCAAGAACCTAAAAGATTGGCACACCACACTCACTGGTATTTAATAGGCATATATAAGAATAGAGCAATTATAGAACACACCATTGAACAGTAGCAGAATATGCTTTTTATTTCAGAGCGTGCATATAAATGGACTATATTCTACATCACAAAAGCTCTTATTGCTTTAAAGTATTGAATCATATAGAATGCGGTCTTAGGCTAAAACAGATGCAACTGGAGATCAATAACAAAACTATAATCAGAAAAAGATCTCAACAAATAAGAATCAATGCAATTCTCAATTAGCATCAAGCCAAAGACAAAGTTTTGAAGGAAATTTAAAAATTCACAAGTTGAAAATCAGAACACAACAGAATCTCAAAATAGGTAGTGGTGAGAGGGACCTATAAATATTTAATTTAGAAATGAAGGAAGATCTGAAATCAATAAGTTCCTATACTAGGAAGGTGGAACAAGAGAGAAAATAAATCCAAAACATAGACAAAAGGAAATAATCAAGATAAAAGCAGAAATCCATGAAATTAAATAAAGGAGAAAGGTAGAGTCAGTCAGCAAAAAGCCAAATTCTTCTAAAAATCAATTAAATTTATGAGCCACAAATAAGACCGGTAGTAACAAAAAACAATTGCTGCTAGAATATTAGATCTGCATTGGAAAAAAATAAACATTGCTGTCCGCCTCATATCCAATACAAAATACAAGTCAATATACATTTTCTCATATTGAGAACACAGATATAAAGGTAAAATTATACAATTTTTAGAAGAATTAAGCAGCATATAATATTTGGCATTTAAAGTTAGACAAAGAGCTCTTACCATGAAAACTGCAGATGATAAAGAAGACTTGAAGCCGGGCGTGGTGGCGCATGCCTGTAATCCCAGCACTCGGGAGGCTGAGGCAGGAGGATTGTTGTGAGTTCGAGACCAGCCTGAGCTACAAAGTGAGCTTAAGGCCAGCCTGAACTGCATAGTGAGACCCTGTCTCAAAAAAAGCCAAAAAAAAAATAAATAAATAAATAAAAAATAAAGAAGACTTGAAGGATCAGACATCATCAAAATTTAAGACTTTTTTCTGTGAGTGCCCTCATGAAGAGACAGAAATGAAAATCTGCTGGTTGGGAGAAAATATTGCAAATCACACGTCCCACAAAGGAATGGAATCTAGCCAGTGCACAGAATTCTTAAAATGAGAGTGGAAACCAAATGACAGGATGGGTAAAGGACAAAAGCCAGGAACACGGGCCTGCCAGACGCCTCAGTGGATTAATGCACCTGTTGAGGCGAGAGAGGGTTCGATCCCTGGATGCCAGGCTGGCCCAGCCCCCAGGGCCACTGAGACGGTGGCTGAGACTGGGCGTGGTGGCGCACAGCTGTAATCCCAGGGCTTGGGAGGCTGGAAACAGGAGGATCACTCTGAGTGTGATCTGTGTAGTGGGACCCTGCAGATCCTGTACTAAACATATATTTTTTTTTAAGCCACTCAAGTGAAATGAACTGGACACACCTGTGTAGATACAACACTGTTTTGTGGTGTCAGGGTCCAAAACATGTAACAGATATTGTGAAATAGGAAGAAAATGTTCCAGAGGGAGGGATAACTAGGGGGCAAGAAAGGCAGGGAAAAGAAAATAAACATGATGCAAACAGAAGGCAAACATGAAAACAAAGCCTTTGAGGAGGGCATGGGACACTGAACGGTGGATGAAGAAGTAAGGGAGGAGAATCAAGTTGTCTCATACACAGGTGTGAGTTACTTAAGATGAATGTGTACACATCGTTATGTGTATGTAAATTATACCAATAAATGTAATCAGTTAAAGGAAAGAATTCCCTTTTTGGCACAGTTCCTTTAGATATAAAGGAGAAATTAAGGCATAGCCGGACAAACAAAAGCTGGTGGAGTCTGACTCACTCACTCTTCTCTCATTGCTGGGACTGCGCCTGACACCCAAGATGAAGGGAGTTTCTTTAGCTCACCGTTAGTGGACCTTTCAGTCCGTACTGGGCTGGTTCCAAGGCAGAGAGACACACAACAGAGGGCAGCCATTCCTGGTGGTGGAAAACAGCAAAGAGCAAAGGAGGGGGCAGTAGCCAAGGTAGCTTGCTTGCTTCTCTCCCTCCTTATATTTGCATGCAGATTGTCTGCCCCAGGGAGAGTGTAGCGCTCACACCCATAATCCCAACATGAGTTAAACACAAATCCTAGAAGCTACCCCAGCGACTGCATGAGGCTCTGGGAGACAACTAGATGCAAACCATAGCAGTCGCTACCATAGAGCTGTGCTGAAAGAAACGTAGTGAGACTAAATGAAAACTTAAACATGTAAAGATCATTGCAAAAGTAAATACAAGTATAGAGATAAATGTTATTTTGACAACGGTTTATGAATTCATTTTTGACATAAGACACCATCACCTACTTTTAAAAAAGCAATTATTAGTCTAAAGGCTCTGATAATTTTGATTTGTAATTGTACATTTTAGTTTTTTATGTAACTTAAAGGATAACGCATTTAAAAATCAGTTTTAGATGCACCTTGCATAAAATATAATTATATTGCACAAGTAATTAAAAAGGGTCGGGACAGAGAAGTAAAGAGTTGGGCTGGCCAGATAGCTCAGCTGACTAAAGTGTCTGCTTAGGCAGACCCATGGACTGGGGTTTGATTTCCTGGTGTGTCATGCTGGCCCCACCCCAGGGGCAAGTTGAGACAGTCAGTGAGACTGGGTATGGTCATGTGGGCCTGTAATCCCAGTGCTTGGGAGCCTGAAAACAGGAGGATCACTGTGCTTCTGATTTGTGTAGTGAGACCCTGTAGACCCTGTACTAAATACATCAAAAAGAAGTAAAGAATCACTGTTCTTATGTGTTACTGGTAAAACTCGTATAAATCCAAAATATATTGTATAAATTTATTGTATTAAATATAATACTCATAGTAACTGTCAAAAATATAGAATACAAACAAAAGGAAATTATCAAAGTATTTAAGGAGTACACCAAACAAAAAAGTCACCAAGCATAAAAGAAGACCATAATTTAAAAAGAATGAAAACCTAAAACACTCAAAGGCATATACAAAACCAGTAGCAGAATGAGACAGAAGTCTCTTCTCATAAATTAAATAGGAAGGAAATTCTGATAAATGATACAACATGGATGAACCCTGAGATTTTTAAGCTAAGTAAAACAATCCTGTATGGTTCCATTTATTTGTAGTAGTTTAGTACTAAAATTTACATAGAGAGAAAGTAGAATATTGGCCTCAGGGTAAGGAAGTTGAGTTTTGGCTTAATGGGTATAGAGATGGGAAGGGTGCTGGTTGGCCATGTGGTGGATATTGCTAACAAATATGCAATTGTACTTAGTAACACTGAAATGTACTCTTAAAATTTATGATGAAATTTAATAAATAAAACAGTAGAATCACAAATTTAAGTCCCAGCCTGGGGAACTTAGCGATCCTGATTCAAAATGTTAAAAAGGTCTGGGATGTACTTACTGCAAAGGCCCTGAATTCAGTTATCAGGAGGAAGGGGGGAAAAGATGGTTAACTTTGTCATGAATATTTTATGGCAAGCAAAATGACTGCAAGGACAATGACACTCCACGGTGGAGAGACGTCAAGAACCTAGATCAGAGAAAGCATGACAGATGCGTTGCTGTGAAACACACCCAAGACCAGCAAGGCTGGGCAGACACCGCGTAGATGGTGACAGAGGACCAGGCTCTGAAGCAAGAAACTGAGGCTCATTGGGTAATGAGCATTATGAGGTCTGGCTAGTCCATCTTCAGAAAATTCTTACTAAAATTAGGCCAGGTAAAGAAAGGCGAGGAAATCGAAAAGTCTAGTTGGGGAGAAAATTTAGAGCCCCTGGGCTCTAATTTCAAGGATAGACACCTTATTAGCTACATTCATTTTACTGCACATAGAAGATACTTGACATATATTTATTGAGCTAATTAACAAGTTCCCATCTTTTCACCGCTAGGTGATTCCTTCAGTCATTGACGGTTCCAGCAGGTCAGGGTTTGCAGAAAGGGAGAAATGATGAACCCAGGACAACGTATGCACCCTGCCTTGCTTCCCGGTATTGCCCGAAAGGTTGTACTGGTGTCTTGCACAGGCCAATTCTTCGCTGTGTAGAAATAACAGGTTATAGGCCTCTTAGCAGTACTGAGAACTTCTCTCAATTGTCAGTACTGTTTAATTACTGAGACATTAAAGAGCACAACCCCCAATTCCTTGTGCCCCTAATCACTCTGGTAGGAAACCAGCACTATGTATCTCTCTGTTTATTAGACAACCGGGGTGGCTGGAGAGTCACCTGATTGACAGCTACACCCCTCTTTCCCAGGTAGGACTACAACACATGACCGAAAGAAATAAAGCTTTCCTATTTTCACTCTCATTTCAAATTGGAGCCTTACTAGTTGGAAGTGTTTGCTATGCTTTTGTTGTTGTTGTTGAGGGATTTAGGGCACTGCTTGTTCTTTTGACGGGCATGACCCTTTCTCCTCCTTTGTGAAAAAATGCATCAGAGCAGACCATATAACGTACTCCAAATTCATGTCTTTCAATGTCAATAGAAGAAAAATAGTTGATGGGGAGAAGAATTAATCGACTATTTTTGCAAACATGAAAAAGTCTTTTTGAAGGGTAATTTTCCTCTGTTGACTGGCAGGAAAACAGCCGCATTAATTATATCGCCTTGTAAAATTTGAAAGAATGTGGTTAGCGCTGGAAACCTTTCTAATTGCCTTTGTGGAAAGGCTGCTAAGGGATCGGAAACTGTCTCCATCAGAGAAGTGCTGAGACAGCTGGGCCTCTCCCAGGGCGTGGAGTCTGGAGGCACTCAGAGAAAACAGCTCTGGGAACTTGGGCCAATGGGATTTTGGAACAATTAATGGAAATCTGCAGGTAGAGAAAAGCAGAATTAACATTCCCTCAACATTCTGGGTACATGACACATTTTTTTCCTTTTCCTGCTTCTCCATGGACAGGGAAGGAGAAGAGGCAGAGCGCCGAGTGCAGAGGTGCTGGGATTCATTCCGGTGCGAATGTTCTTCAAATTGCTGTTGGCTTCCTGTCATGGCTCGACATTCTAGCTGTGCGAGCAGGAAGAACAAAGCTTGCTCCCCGTAATACAGTAATTCTTTCAAACAGGCCCAGACAGAGTGTGTGGTTTAGGTAGAAAAGAAAAATAAAATGATGACTTGTATTAAAAATGGAAACACTGTGTTGCTTTATGATAAATCAAGTTCCAGGAGAGGCATTTTGGGTGGACAGTGAGCTCCAGTGGTGCAGAAGCATGCCTTGGGAGGTAAAAGCAGGAGTTCAGAGGCCTCACGTTTGTACTCTGCTTGAATTTCAGATGAGATAAAACCAGGAGCTCTGGTAAGTTGCAGTGCAAAAGCCTACACGATTTCTTGAGAAAAGCAATTTATTTTAGATTATGGCACAGCAGCTGTCATTTAAACCGCTAGAGATTGTAACTGAACTCAGAACCAACCTTCTCTGTGAATACAAGGTGTAGGAATAAGTTTACCTGGGCTGCTGTAAACAGCACAGATGCCAGGGCTGCAGGATGTATGGGTGTAGTGGCACAAACATGCAGCCACCAGTGTCTTGCCAATCTTCAATAAACGAGGCCATCCAAAACCATGTTCTGGGGAAAGTTTCTAGACGTGTATTTAAAAACACGTTGGTCGGAATTTTGGGATAGAAACAGTAAGCAGCCAGGAGGCAGCAGTCCTGCAGGAAGGAAAGAATACCCAGTTGGAGCTAGGGAAATTCTGTTGAATGGCCATCTGTTTAGGGCAGTGGAGGCGAACCTATGGCCCACATGCTGCAGCCAACTGTTCGTTACTGTGAACGCTCTGAAAGGTTCTCCATCACCGATCTAGGGCCTTGATGGGATTTGAGAGCGGAAGAGGTGGGAGAATCCTGGATAGAGAAAAGAGGCCCTCTTGATACTGGGTAATATTTGATTTGATAAGGAAGAGGATGTCCTTAGACTCCTGTTTACCCTTAATGACAGAATGTCATCCTGTCATTAAGTCCTAATGAAAGTCTAATTGTTCTACTGGGGAAAACTGATGTTTTTCATTTCCACATCCTGCATTTGCTGTCTCCTCATTAGAAATAAATCCAGTTATGCTACACTCATTGCTGCTTCAGAGTTGCTCAGAGGCTTAGAAGATAGCGCTGGGTGCAGGCTCCACTCTTCTTATTGTCAGTGAAAGAGCTTGTCATAATGCCCTGCTATTTTTATGATTTTCTCTTATGTTTTGTTTTTTCATGAAAGCAAATATCAGCACACAGTTTAAAATCAAAGTGGCTTAGAAGCACGTAGAAGGCAAGGAGCAGCTCATAATGCCAGCCTTCTACGACTGTCTGTGTTCCTCGAACACAGCCACTGTTACCTACACCTCCTTTAACTGTCAAACTGCTAGTTAATATTTATTGATTGCTTTACATTATCAATTGATTTTCCTCTAAATACAAGAAAGATTTAGGTCAGTTCTAACAACTTTTTCCCATTCCCTCACTGAAATATGCTATTATCCTCTGCTTTTGCTGCTTCTTTATTTTTTTCCTAATCTTTCATTGATTTACTTGGTACAGATCCTTGCTATGCAGCTCAGACTCATGCTGATTCTCCTGCCTCAGCCTTCTCAGCACTGGGATTATAGGCATGTGCTACTGCGCCAGCCATCAGTGCACCCAGGGTTCCAGGGCCAGCAAAGCATGTGGTATCAGGGACAGAACACAGGTCTTTGTGCTTGCCAGGCAGGTGCTTAGACCTCCGAGCTATCTCCCTGGCCAGCTAGTAATTTTCTAAGAAATGATGAGCGAGAGGTGAATTTCTGAAATACTTGTTAATTCTGAATTTTTTACTTTACCCTCAAAACATGATTAATACTTCAGGTGTAGATTTATTTATTCAAAGTTATTTTTCTTTTCTCCTAGTATTCAATTTGGTGCTTCTCAGACAAGTCCTACTCAAATTCTGTCTTTTTTGCCCTTTTGGGTGAGATCCTTCTTCTTCTTTCTTTTTTAATCTGTTCAGAAACCTGGTCAGAGTGTCTCTTGATTTCTTAATGCTTCACTGTTCATTCTTCTTCATGTGAGTGGATATCTATATCTTGAAGATTCATGTTTTCTTTTAATTCTTGGAAATTTTCTAATATAATCTCTTGAGTTGTTTTTCTCCATTCTAGTTTTTGTTCTCACTCTGGAAATCCTGTGAGTTAATTCTTAGAGCTTCTGAATTGATTGTCCTTGTATTCTATCACCCCCATGCACACATTTATGTATTTAGTCTATGGTCAAGAATATTTCTCTAACTTTGCCCTCAAACTTTCTTCGAACTTTTATTTAAGCAAGCTCCTAATTCTCAAGAGATCTTTCTTATCTGACTTACTCCCCTTTTCTCTAATCCTGTTTTGGCTTTTGTGGTTACCAAGTGTCTCGTCTCTTTTTGAGGTTATTAAACAGATCTGACTTTTAAAGTTTGTCTTTCCCTACAATTCCTGCTTTTTCCAGTGTCATGTTTTCTACTATTTCCTTGCTCAGCCTCTTTTCTGTGGTTCTGGAGTAGCAGATTTCTGATGTTTTTCCTGTGATGTATACAAATGAATAAGACAATCAAAAGACTGTTTTGCAGGTTTTTTTTTTTTTTTTTTTTTTTTTTTTGTGGCCAGGGCTTTTAAGTAGAAGGCTTGCAGAGTCTCTCAGAGTTCCTGCAAGGGCATGCGGCAGCAGTGGGGCCAGCACTGCAGAACAGAAATTCATCTTCCTCACCACCAGGACAACTGTCCAGGCTCTGTCCAGACCCTTTTTGC
The DNA here is from genome assembly GCA_004027165.1 of Ctenomys sociabilis. Classification (NCBI taxonomy): domain Eukaryota; kingdom Metazoa; phylum Chordata; class Mammalia; order Rodentia; family Ctenomyidae; genus Ctenomys; species Ctenomys sociabilis. Next base: position 17,133 of record PVKA01005109.1, read on the forward strand.
TGTCAGGAAGCTAAGCTACTGTCTTCCCTGTAGAGAGCTAGGGGGATGGAAGCTCCTGCTCTATGCCCAGGCTCTCCTCCTTGTGGCACACTGCCTGCAGCTACCTGTGATTTCTGAGTGTGCCCCTGCTCCTCTGAGGTCTGCTTTCTTTTGCTGTAACCCCTTTTCAGGCTATGGTTTTCTTTGCACAAGTCAACAAACTCTTAGTGAAATCATCTATCTTCTAACATCTTTCTCTTTCTCTTTGTGGTTATGGGTTTACACTTTTATGTTCCTCTATGCAGTCCTTTGCATGGGAATGAAGTCAAATATACTTTTTCAGTCCATTATTGTGAGCTCAAACAATTGAGTTTGTGATTTTTATGTGCCACAGGCCAAAGAAATACCAAGCTGCTCTTTATTTTGTCTTCAACAGTTTGTTAATCAGACCCTTGGTAGGGGCAGATACAGACCTGCATGAAGATTTTGTTGATATTATGGAGACTACATAAAATTTAAATGTGAAAAAGTGTGTTACCACCATTTCCTTATATCCCTTGACAGGCTGTATCATTTTTGTCTCCTTAAGCCTTGGTAAATTCAGGAGGATAGGAGCTTTTTTTAAGGTTAATTTGTCTTCAGGAGCTGTTTGCCTACCCCTATGTCTTCAAGAGTTCCTCCTACTTTCTCTTCCCAGAGATTAGTGTTTCTATTTTAATGTTTAGATCTTTAATTCATTTTGAATTTAGTTTACTGCATGGCAATAGACTTCGATCAAGTTTTAGTTTTCAGCATGTAGAGAGCTAGTTTCTCCAGCACCATTTGTTAAGGAGGCTGTCTTTCTTCCAGTAAGCATATTTGGCCTCATTTTTTAAAATTTTTATTTTATTGAGGTACAAATAACAATGAGACAGGTTTAAGATACCCTGAAAAGATGGATTTGATAAATTAATACATGGCAAAATGTTTTCATAATATTTTGGTATCGTAGAAGATGCATACATGATATTATACTTGCAGATATTATTATAGCATAAGTCTCTTATCAGTAAATTAAGAGAGTGTAGCTGTTTCCATACCTTATTTTTCATACCTGAATTACATCAAAGATTCAATAATTAATACTTTCTACCTTGTTATTTTCCTAGTGGTTGTCCATAGTACTACAAGTCGACATAATATCCTGTCCACCCACCATTAGTACAAATCTTGCCTCTCATGGGATTATGTAGAAGCACGGCTTATCTATCTGAACTGTACTGTCCATACACACACACATCATGACTCCTCCATTCTATACCCCTTCCTTTGTCTACCCCTGTCAAAGATGGGCACTCCATTGTCATTCAACTAATTTAGGTGCCTGAACTGGACAAATCCAACACAGTCCAGCATTGCACAACAATAGTGAGTTATCTTAAGAAGTTCTCAACCATAGCCATTTACAGCTCAATTATTATTATGGCCCCATGGTGTATACCTCATTTTTATACTTTTCTGCTGGATGGTTAAAACCTAGATAGAGCAAGACCTATATACCAACACATGTGCTTTTTGTTTCTTATGAGGTCAGTGAAGTCCCCTCAGAGTTTATCTTGTAATCCTGTACATTATTCTGTAGATCCTTTGTCTGTGTCATCTAGGTGGATGAGTCACGGCCAATGCTTGGCCAGTTTGATCTCTGTGAGAGCTTGAGAGAAAGTTTTCTCTCCATGTGACTCTCCCCAGGCACACTATAGGACTTCAATCTCCTCTGTAGCTCCTTAATCTCCTTTTTCAGAAAATTTGGAGCTCACCTGAGTTTCATGATGCTGCAGTACAGGTTCTCCAATGTCCTGAGTCTTCGCTGACCTTGAAAGGCTAGGGCCAAAATGTTGACTGGGCTTGTGGCTCTTCTATTTCTCCAACTCTGACTTGTGATCTTAGGTTGTTAACCATCCAGAAGAAAAGCTGATTAGTATCCTGCAGCATATGCCATTCACTTTGCCTTATCTGACTCAATTCTTTTAGTTGTTGTTATACATTTCCATTTGTATTTCTTCTTTTCGCTTATTATACTAGGGAGACTATACGATATTTACATATGTGTGTCTGCTTTATTTAACTTATGAGTACATGTTCAAGTGGCATCCACTTCAATATAAATGCTTCAAGCTTATCATTCTTAATAGCTGAGTAATACTCCATTATATACAAATGCCACATCTTTTTCAACCATTCCTGATGTGACCGGCACCTTGGTTGCTATCACAAATTGTGCTCCTATAAACATAGGTACACATATATCACCATGATATGATGTTTTCAGTTCCTCTGGGGAAATTCCCAGTAGGGGGATGTCAGGCTTGAATGGGATTTCTAGTCCTACTCTTTTGAGGAGTCTCCACACTGACATCCACAATGGTTGTACCAGTTTACATTCCCACCAGCAGTGGAGAAGTGTTCCCTTTTCACCACAACCTCTCCAGCATTCGTTGTTGGTTGATTTCCTTATGATAGCCATTCTTTCTGGAGTGAGATGGTATCTCAGTGTTGTTTTTATTTGCATTTCACCGATGAATAGTGATGTGGAGCATTTTTTCATGTAGTTATTCACTTCTTTAATTGCGTCCTCTGAGAAGTATGTATTCATCTCAGATGCCCATTTCTGAATTGGGTCTTTAAATTTGAGGACCCTGTTATATCTTAGTTCTTTATATATCCTAGACAGCAGACCTCTGTCTCATTGCTTATTAGTTAGGATTTTTTTTCAAAATTCGTGGGTTGTCTTTTCACTCTGTTGACAGTTTCTTTTGACACGCAGAAGCTCCTCAAGAAGAGTTGATTCCAATTGTTGATTCTTTCAAGTGCTTCCTGTGCGAATATGTTTGATCATGAACTTTTACCTACCCCTATGTCTTCAAGAGTTCCTCTTATTTTCTCTTCCAGGAGATTGAGTGTTTCTGTTTTAATGTTTAGATCTTTAATCCATTTTGACTTTAATTTAGTGCATGGTGATAGAGCTGGGTCAAGTTTTAGGTTTTGGCATGTAGAAAGCCATGTTTTCCAGCACCATTGATTAAAGAGGCTGTCTTTCTTCCAGTAAGTATGATTGGTCCCTTTGTCAAAGATCAGATGGCTGAGTGTGTTCATAGATGTTTCTGCAACGTCTAATCTATTCCATTGATCCTCAGGTCTATTTTCTTGCCAATACCAGGAATTGTGATGCTTCCTGGCTTGTCTTTATTGGCCAAGATTGCCTTTGCTATTCTAGGTCGTTTATGGTTCCAAATAAATTTTAGGAATGATTGTTCTATGTCTTGGAGGTACATTGATGGCAGTTTGATAGGGATTACATTAAATCTGTACAAAAATTTTGGGTGTCTGGCCATCTTCACAATGTTGGTTCTTCCTATGCAGGAGCATGGAATAACTTTCCATTTTCTGAAATCCTATATAATCTCATTTCTTAAGGTTTTGTAAATTTCCATGAAAAGATCTTTTACTTCCTTGGTTAAGTGAATCCCAAGGTATTTCATTTTCTGCAGTGCTATTGTAAAACGTATTGTTTCTATTGTTTCCCTGACTTTTGAATATTGACTTTGTATCCTGCTATGCTACTGAATTTCTGTACCAATTCTAGTAGTTTCTTTGTGGAATTTTTGGGGTCTTCCAAATAAAGTATCATGTCACCTGCAAAAGTGATAATTTAACTTCTTCTTTACTTCTTCTTGTTCCATTCATTTCTCCCTCTTTTCTAATGAATGTTGCTAATGAATCCAAAACTATATTGAGTAGGAGGGTGATAGAGGACATCCTTGTCTTGTATCTGATTTAAGAGTAAAATATTTCAGTTTTTCCCCATTTATGAATATTTGAGCCTTTGGGTTGTCATAGATACCTTTTATTAAGTTAAGGTATAGTCCATCTATTCCAGTTTTCTGTAGAACCTTGAACATGAATGAGTGCTGGACTGTGTTCAAAGCTTTCTCTGCATCAATTGAGATGATAATGTGGTTTTTAGATTTCAGTCTATAAATATAGCGTATTACATTTATCTATTTTTGAATATCGAACCATCCTTGCATCCCTGGGAAGCATCCTACCTGGTCATGGTGTATGATCTTCTTCATGATTTGCTGTATTCTATTTTCCAGGATATTCTTGAGTATTTTTGCATCTATGTTCATGAGGGAGATTGGCCTGTAGTTCTCGTTTTTGGTTGTGTCCTTCCCTGGTTTTGGAATCAGTATTATACTTGCCTCCAGAAATGATTTTGGGAGGACTGTTTCCTTTTCAATTTCATTGAAGAGTTTGTAGAGTGTGGGGATTATATTTCCTATAAATTTCTTGTAGAATTCAGCTGTGAATCCATCAGGACCTGGATTTTCTTTGTCGGTAGGCTTTTTATTACACTTCGTTGACCTGAATGTTGGATTGTTTCCTCATATTTGGGAGGTTTTCTGCTATTATTTCTTGCCATATTGTTTTTATGTCATTTGTATTAACTCCTTTATTCTCGTTGATACCAATTATTCTCACATTGTTCATCTTGGCGTCATCTTGCAGGTGATGGATTATTTTTTCCTGCATTCTCGCTGTTTTTAACAGATCCTTTCTCACCTTTTCACTAGCTGCTCTGGCATCTTCAAGATCTGAAACTCTGTCTTCGCTTTCACTCAGACGGTTTTGTAGACTCGTGATTGCTACTTTTAGTTCTTCTATATCTCTTTGACTGTGTTTCATGTGTC